>OZ002740.1:52130736-52179161 GCA_963924295.1 Dioctria rufipes
TGTTTTAGCCTGAAATGTTTTTGGTTTCGGTGGAAACAAGTCCTCGGAAGAGAACGCTCTAAGTAGGGTCAGACAAGTAAGACTATAAGCATATAATAAATAGAAACGGAAAACTCAGATTTGTAAACTTGAGAGCCGAGGTACGGTGATTAATTTGACTGAAATCGCACTCAATCTACCCCGCTCTAGCTTCAATGGCAAGAACACAGAAGTAGAGTTCTGCTAGGTTACAAGTAGTAGATGAAGTTTCGCCATGGTTTTAAAAATTACTAAAGTTGACATCATCGCCATACCTTTAGAAATATCGAGTCGGAAGAAGTATCTAACAAAAGTTGGCAACCGTAGGGCATTATTGCTTTTCACATCCCAAAACTCAGAGTACTGTGATAACCCTCGACTTGGAGTTCACAAAGCATCAGCATCACTTATGCTCAGAGTGCAAGAATAACTTTATTTTGCTTTCATGTTCCATGTAAGGACGCTCGAATCTAAAAAAATGCATTATCCTCGTTTTTTTTTAATATCAGTCCAGAAATGCTGCCAGAAAAAATGAAATGCTATTATGGATTGTAGAGCTCTACGTTCATATCTACACAGTAAAAAAAGTGGAGCACTTCCCTAAATTTAAGAGATATGTTTTCCTGAAAATAAATGTAATTTTCTCTAATAGAAAGTGGAAATCAGTTTCATTTCCAAAAATCAATGGAACATTCAATGAATTTAGGAATTCGGCACCAGGGGCCGGATTCACCAACTCGGAGAGTTGTGGAGTTGTGGAGATGAGAGCACTTTTACCACTTAACTCTCCACTCGCAATTCTGTAACATGTGGAATTTCTATTGGGATTTACCAAACTCTCTATTGCACTCGGCAAAACTCTCTGCTGGGTTAAGTTGTGGAGAAGTAAGAAAAATATTTCTCAACTGACAGTATTATCTGCTTTTATTGTCCTTTGTGAATGTACCAATGTACCTAGGATTTTCCAATTGAATTATGGCTTCACTGCATATTCTGGACATCCTTGCAATACTTACAGAGAAATAAGGATTTTGGTGTCTCAAGGTAACCGCTAAAATTGTAATTCACGCGAAATTTGTCAATTTGATTGTCTTCCAATACAGAAGAGATGCTACAAAAATTGTAAATATGCACATTAAAGCTTGTGTATAGGATCACATCGCATCTACATTTTGTCCCCTATTTAGATATGTAATCAGTTTTTGAGTCCAGTAAATAGTTTTGGAGATAAATCCAAAAGAATTGAATCAGTCCTTCTTAATATGAAAAAATGGCCATTTTTTCAACTCTTCATTATGAAGAACTGGTAGGTTCGTGGAAATTTACTTTCCACGAGGAAAATGTTCACAACAGAGTACTAATGGATGTAAAATAAAGAAGGAAGAAATATATGAAAAATATGGGAACTGGAGTGTATATGACCCAAGTGCAAAAAATCCGTCTTATGGCGGTAAAAAGTCAGTTATGAAGTTAAAATGATGAAAAAAAAACTACACCACTCGATTACCGGCATCTCCCTCTTTAATTTGATACCAAACATGACGTATTTTGGAATACCCCCAATTGGGGGTGGTGCGACCCCATCCACAAAAGACCCTCCCCCACAAATTGTTCACCTATATTTTTGTACTCTAGACCGTATATCCATAAAAAAAAAACCCCAATGCTCTACGACCCTCCCACTCAGATTTACCCGCCTTTCAATATTTCTATACTTCTCGCGTTTTCTATAACTCCCAAGTATGTTAGAGAATCTCGAATGAAGAGTTAGGGAGTTTTAATCGGGGAAAACGAAAAATCTCATCTCCCAAACTCTCCGAGTTACACAATCCGGCCCCAGAAAACTTATATAGTACGTAAAATTGCCGAAATGTTAAACTTCCTCAGATATAAGAAAGAGAGCATTCCATAAATTAGGCATTATTTTACATTTTTTATGGAACACTTACAAAATATAATACATATATAATAATATATAATAATAATATAATTCACACATAGTTTATGAAAACAAGTCGAATATTGTTTTTCACTTGTTTCAGTGTTCCCAGCTCCGTAGAGTGGCGGCGTCGGCTCAACTTTAACGCAACGCTGACGCGTTCCGAGTTTTTTAACGATATGCAATCCGGGAAACGATTGCAACAACATTTTCATTTTTTTAATACATCTAGAAAGTCTTTCAAAACATTCAAATCCCGCTTTAATTTTTCGATTCTCCGCTAGTATTTCTCACGCATTGCCAAATTATTTTTATAACGCCTCTGGTAATTCAGCGTCGACATCAGCTTACGATGTTTTCTTGGAAGGTGTTTCGCGGGTTGCCACATTAGGTGATTCTGAAGTGTGACTAGTTGAAAGGAGAAAGCCCACTTTTTATATAGCTTTAGGCCTGACATGAATAGAAATGAATAGAAATCTTAAATGATCCACTATGATACTCTGAACATATTTTATTTACACTATTTATTTCAATTAAGCTGAGGAAAGCTTTGGCGATCGGATGTAGCTTGAGCGACTTTCCTAGATGAAAAAGTGGATTTTTTCTACTTGTCATCATTGCGCGGAATTAGTGCGTCGTGGAAAATGACTTCCTATAAGTAAAATACTTACAACAGAGCACTAATGGCCGTGAAAGAAATAACTGCAAAAATATATGTGAAATGTAGTAACTGGGGTGTATGTGACCCAAGTGCATTTTCATTTAATATGCAACATTGTTACGGTATCACTTCATACAGTCATCTTCACAACATCAGAAAACACTATACCACGATTTTACTTCTTGTGACAAAAAAAACTCTGACCTGCATCAATATATCTGTGCAGAATGCAAGTTGTATCAAATGTCACAACATATCGATACCTGAAGTGGTTCAGAATGAAATATGGAAAATGATGATTAATTCATTTTTTGTTTAATTACAAAATGAATTAGTGAGATGATGACGATGTGTAGCAGTTCGTTTACTTTCGCAGACTAACTATTATCATTTTTTTTATGTGTAGAAAAAGCTTAGAATGCAACTAAGTTTCAGTTCGTAAGTTGAGTTTGGTTTAAAAAGTAAAGATAGCAAGCAATAGCGGCAGTGATTAAAAATTAAAAAAATAAGAATATATTGTTTAAGCCAAGAAAATACGGTAGTCCGTCATTATTATTAGTAGGAACACATAACATGTATGTATACAGGGTGCTTCATAATTGGTGCACCTAGCTTAAAGGTTTGATAGCTGACGTACAGACAAGTAAAAAATTATAAGGTAAAGGTTTGGGTAAAACGCGTCGTTTCGGTGGTAGGGGAGTTTAAGATGTTTAGTACTTCTTTCCTATCAAGGGGATTCATCTCAGATGATAGCAAACCATCTTACCAACGAATGCTCAATTAGCCTTCCTGTTACGTTCCGTCAGTAGTTTTAGGACGTCAAATTAAAAAAATTGGAAAAGAATCCTAATTTTTTCAAATTTTTACCGATTTTCCCGCCAAAATGAATGATAACAATACAGTTTTATTACAAGATTTCGAAGCCTCGTGATATTACCTTTAATTTGAGTAAAAACGTGCACCTGCCTAAATGCAACTTTTTTGAGATATTCCCGTTTCTTTGATTCATAATTTCATTAATTTAGCTATTCCCGATGGAAATCGCGCCAACTATTATACAATTCCACGCAAGATTAGCAAAATTAATGAAATTATGAATCATAGAAACGGGAATATCTAAAAAAGGTTGCATTTAAGTAGGTACATGTGCATAATTAAATTAAAGCGGGTTTTCTAAATCTTGTAATAAAACTGTATAGTTATCATGCATTTTGGCGGAAAAATCGTTAAAATTTGAAAAAATTGGGATGTTTTGATGTTTTTGATGTTTGCAAGTTCCGACGTAAGGTGACAGCCAGGCTGATTGTGCATTCATTGGAAAGCTGAGACGGTTTGCTATCATTTGATATGAATCCGACCTTGATAGGGTTACAGAATGTCAACTGGAAGAAGTAGTAAAAATCTTAACCCCCCCCCCCCCCCTTCCGCAAAAACGACGCGTCTTACCATCACATTCACTTTATAATTTTTGCTTGTCTCCAACTCAGCTATCAAACACTTGAGCTAGGTGCACCAATTATTCAACACCCTGTATATACAGGGTGATTCAGATCAAGATACCTTCCGGTATACTACGTGATTCCTTGAAGTAAGATGATCAAAAAATTGTTCCACATACCCCCCCCCCCCCCCCCCCCCCCTTAGAAACCATCCTTTAGGAATTGTGGGTAGTTGAAGATTTCGTCAATATTCGTGAGAATAAATATAAGTTTTGAACCACCATATAGATTTTGGTTATTGTTGGCTTATTAAATAGCCAAGAATAGTAGCTGTTGAAAAGTGTATTACTCTGTATTTTATAATTAAGCATCTTTAAATTATTCTCAAATATTTTCAAAACATTGATTTTTTCACACACAAATTGCATAAATACTGTTATTTATTTCAAAAACTTTTGTGTGGAAAAAAATCAAAATTTTGGAAATATTTGAGAATAATTTAAAGATGCTTAATTAAAGAATATAGAGTAGGTACTACAGTTTTCAACAGCTACTATTCTTAGCTATTTAATAAGCCAACAATAACCAAAATCTATATGGTGGTTCAAAACTTATACTCATTTACTCTCACGAATATTAGTGAAATCTTCAACTGGCCACAATTCCTAAAGGAAATTTTTTAGGGGGGGTATGTGGAACAATTTTTTCATCATCATACCTCAAGGAATCGCATGGTATACCGGAAGGTATCTTGATCTGAATCACCCTGTATATGTAAAATATTAGTTGAAATAAACACGGGTTAAAGAGCAATAAATACACAAAGTATTTTTAATAAACTGTATGTGGAGTTTCTGGGTAAGTGCAATTATAATTTCTTGCTACTAATATCACGCAGAAGTGGTGCTATACTTATCAGTAACGTTACCGTTAGACCGATCGTGAGAACGTTACAACATACCATATCGGAACCATCCCACCCCGTCATCGTTCCTACCTGCCTCCTAAAATTATGCAGAGACACATTTTCTCTGTACCTGTAAACGAGCTGAGGCGAACAGTGAAACTCGTTTTCCGATTTGGGATATTCCAACCTAGTTAGAGACGATCTAAAGTGCGAAAAATCGAGTACCTAGGTTTGAATATAAAAGAGTGAAATACTAAAAAGTGAGTATGGGGATGGATATTTAGGCCTCCGAGTATGAGAGCGTAGATACTGAAACTTCTTCTCAGGATCTAAAGAACTCGACTCTATACAAAATTTTCCAAATTGAGCTAGCTCAAAATTTGACTCCTCCCAAGCCTTCGTCCGCTTAACTGAAATAAACATTATTAGTAAAATATGTTCAGAGTATCATATAGCATCATGTAAGATACCTCTTATTTCTGCTGATATCTGGCCAAAAATGGGCATTCCTCTTTCATTATAATCAATATAAATAAAATTAAAATAAATGAGTATGACCTTGAATTACACCGGTCCACTGACACCAAGTACTAGTTCTGAAAAACTCGATGTTCTATTGCCCCTTATTGCCATCATTTCATTAAAACAAATAAATTATTTTGGTATTGCTATTTTTTTATGATTAACACGAAATAGTTTACTGAAATATTTGAAACAAAATATTAAATGTGTCATACTTTTCAAAAGGTCATTTAACCATATTCTGTTTGCTTGTTGTGACATTTCATTTTTTTATATTGCCTTTATAAGGAATGAAATTTTATTCCGAATTATTCTTCAGAAGACCCTCACTCTTGAAGTTAGTGATAATGCTGTCCATCACTTGGGTGTAAATATGTATCTTCCAATATTTGGAAGGCCTTGCATCTGAGGGAAAGTGTACTTAATTACATTTACCTAGAGTGGAATCTATCACGAAGTCTTTTACTCTCTCCGGTTGCCTTCTATTTTTCTAGACTCGAGTAGGTTATAGACATATGTATTTAATGTTTTTCTGTGAATTTCTCGGTTTTCCGAAGTATTTATTGTCTAGAGTACTAATATAGTGCTAATCCATAATGTAACGTAATAAGAATATTATTGAATTTTCTAATATTTCTTCCTTATAAAGATAATCAGCCTTATTACTGAATCCGTTGGAATCGGAAGCGAAAATGATTAAAAAAGCCTTTTTCGGGAAAATTGAAATACGAAATTTTCAAAATTTCATTGATATCAAAGGTTATCCATGAAAATTTCCGCACAAGCTGTCGAAATAGCTCTATATGATTTCTCGTACCGATCACGCCTTTCACAAAATTCAGTGTAATCAGAGCAATCTCAGATTTTAACACTTCATCGATTCTCATCCAGACCTAAGATTGTACGAATTGACGATTTTTGTTTTTTTTTTTTTTTGTAATTTCCATTATTTCCTGGGAGGTTGCAGTACACATTCTAAGGGGGGGGGCACTCTGGCCCCTACCTAGTTACGCCAATCATCCCATGCAAAATTTTATTTTGGTTTTTCACTATATATTTGAACACTGCATGAGAACGCGGTCGACATAGGGAGCTGAAATTTGGTGTGTGCCCTTTTCATAGCAAAAGGAAATGAAATCTCAAGAATGAACTAAATAGGATAACCCCTTCTTAGCGCGTCCATATAAAAATTTAGATTTTTTATGCATACTGTAAAAACGATCAGTCCTAGACGCTTTTTTTGTACAAAAGAGCTCTTCAGAATTTGAATTCATATGAAATTGGCTGTAATCACTTTTACTGTCCAACGAATCATAGTAGAAAAATCACTTCGAAAGCAACACTGATGGGTGATCACACGAAATTACGGGTATTCATCTAGGGTATAATAAGAATTGATCTTAGACTAATTCCACCTTTCTTACTTGTTTTTTAACAATTAATTATAAATAAATTTTACAAATTTCACATTTTTGAATAATTGTATTATAGTCGCAACTCTTTAGATGATCATTTGATGTTTAATACTTTGACAGTTAGCTGATTGCTAATCGCAGTTACACATCTTCTTAAGAATGTGTAAAAATATGTAGCTTTGTACAAGAGGGGACCCCAAAATTAACAGACGGTTTGTGTGTAAATTTGCGTAAAAGTTTTTATATCGAGTAAAAACTTCCGGGTTAACAGACAGACCAGCCATGAAAAGGCCATCAAGGGAGAAAATTTTCTCTTCTTCCATTCATTTAAAAACAAAACAGAACCAAAGGCTATAATTGCCTTCGTAGCGCACGTAAATTAGCAGCTTATACATGTAACGGAAATCCAATGCAAGTCATGCCAAATTAATGGGCCTGTAGACAAGGAGAAATTACGTAGAGGGTACTACCGATATGCAGATGGGATGTACAAAGAACTTAAGTATACGAATGAAAAATTCTCGCATATGTAAATGACGTAATACAACAAACATTTCGAATGTTAAAACTTTCGCGCGTGAAACAATAGAATTTACATATGTCGTTATTATCACAGGCTGGATATATGTCTTCCTCTTATTTGTGATTTCCACGCAAATCAAAATCATTTACGAAATTCGTAAAAAAACAAAAAAAAAACGGAAATTGCCACCTATAGAAACGACTTTCAAATAAATTAAGCTTTGGTATGTGCTTTACCCGAAATAATAAATGGTTCCCAGCAGAAGGCAAAGCATCTCGCACACAAATAGGATATATTGCATATTTAAATAAATGCCTGTGGGTTTAAGACTTGTGGAATTTTATAAACATTGAACATTGAACAAGCTCTACGTCCTGCGAAAGAACCAAGTTTTGCTCAGAGATGAAAGGAATTAATATCGTACTAATTCTCATCAGGTTGGAAACCAAAGATTGTTCATCACCCATTCATCGAGTGTTTTCTAGATCTCAATTGATTTCTTAGAGCAATCAATCAAACCCGGGACATGTCCTACAACCAAGAGTTCAACGACAAATATTAAAATCTGTGTTAAGTTATCTTTCCTCATGTATAGGTTGGTATTAGGTACTCTATTGAATTTTTAATTCCAAGAAGAAATTATTTTTGGTAAAAAAGTGCTACCTTTCAACATATGTATCTGGAAAAAAGTAATCCTTAATTCAACAGCTTTATTCGTACACGGATACGACGAAAATTGTCTTATAAATATTTACTGCTCTGATATCGTTATACACAACCCAATTTGAAAAATCCAATTAAATGTGTATACATCAGTACGTATCCGGAAGAGCTCATAAAATTGGGGATAAGTAGATAAAGTTTGCAAATATCCGCAGGGAAAGTAGCAAACTGAGGCAATAAAAAATTTTCCTGAAATGTGGTCGGTTGGTCGTAATAAATTAGTGAGAAATGGAAGTGCTACCCTTCTTCACTGCGAAAGTTGAAGAAAGTTTTTAGAATAATACCAAAAGTTATTAAAGTGTTTTATACTCCGGACTTAATAAGATTACCCATCCGATCCGGTCTGTATGATGGAGAGGAAGTCGAGGAAGTAAAAATATCCCGAAGTCTCAGAAATAGAAACATGCAAGCAATGCTCAACAGGCGTGTAATAAAGTAATGGTTTATTTTATGCAAGATTTCTAGTTTAGTTTGTGATAAGAAAACTTAGTTAACCTGAATTTGGTCTGGTAGTGTGAAACAATTTCTAACCAACATTAGAGGTTACATCAAGCGCTACAACGATATTCAATTGGGCCTAGTGGGGACTGTTCTTAATTCGTAATGCAGTCTTGACTATAATTTTTTCTATTAAACAATCGACTACAATGGAAGATTCTGAAATAATAATAAATAAAATCATAAATTTTTTTCAATTTTCTTGTTATCAGTTCTTCTCAGCCTAGAAGGTCTCTTAAGCCCATTGGTAAAAAATTTGCTCAAGATCAAAGCAGGATACGAAATTCACATTTTTTCTACGCACGAGTTCAGGCAATTTTTTTAATTAATATACAATTTCCTTATAACAGTATTGTACAAAATTCCAGATCACTTTGCAAACGCCTTTACAAGCACTATCCAAATTACGTAAAGCTAAATTTGAGAACAGCAGCCATTCGACAGATTAGCAGATTTCGCCCATTTGCTAACTTTAAAAAAGCAGCTTATAAAGAAATATCTATACATCAGCGCCCTCCCAAGTATTCATCTACATTGACAACGAGACGCACAAACAGACAGATAATGGCTTTTGAAAATATATATGTAAGTTTAATCCAGTTTTTCATAATATCAGCTGACTGTTTATATGCAGTGGCGACAAAGTACTTCATGGAATAAGGACAAATAGGTTTAAGCAAAATATTTAGCTCTTAAGAAAATATCCGTTCGTAATATTTGTAAAGTTTTAATTATTTCATTGTCCTTATGGAGACAGAGTACATGTAACCGACTTAAGACTGATCGTGGGATGACTGCACTCTGAGTGCACAAATTTTTGTTTATGACAGTACCCGTCATAAACAGAATTCTAGACAGGATTAGATAAGAGTTATAAAAATGGAAAGTGAAAGCAACGGGCATGAAGTGCAATTGTCTTGGCACAGTATAACTCTGCTAGTGATCCAAACAAGATTAATCTATTAATAAAGCTAAGATTATACCTAGTTGCATTTATTATTATTATGTTTTTTTTAACTGGGTTTCTTATAGTTGAGAAGTGGGATTGAGTAAAAAAAAACATTGTGCAAAAGATACGTCGTGTAAAAAGAACGAGGTCAATACCGACAGTTTCACGATCCCGATCACGTTTGTGTAATAGATATAAGTCGCGTTCTCCGTCAAATAGTAGAAAGCACGAAGGCGTTTTCGACCAAGACCATCAAAAAGGTTGCACGAAGATCGCAGAGTACGTCAAGCTGAATGTCAGCACCAGTGATCTTCTCGTTAAAGTGAAGGTGACAACAATATTAATACTCGCTTAGATTGCCTTGAATGCATGAATCAAACCTTTATGAAAAGATCCATCGGAAATAGCGACGAAAAGATTGTTTGGTATATTGTGATTACATTCCAGAGTTATCCGCAGGAGCCAAATTTATCTGCAAGCAAGTGGCTCGAAATAATCGGGCAATTATTCATAATCAATGGTTGGGATTATAATATCAAAATTTATTTTATGCCAAACCATTTATGTGGCTTAGCCAAAACCTGGTATACTTAGTTAAGTTCGTATAATAGAACATGGAATAAGTGGAAAGAGTTAATAAGAAAATCGTTTACGGAGCATCATGATTTAGCTTCATCTATGAGAAAACTAGTAAGCAGTTCCAAACGAAAATATGACGGAGTACTATTTTACTAAAATGAGCTTAATACAGACATGCAAAATTAGTGGGAAAGTTGCGATATCATGTTTGATAGATAGACCCCGGGATTTACCGGTTCAAACTGGTGCAAGATCCGCTAGGTATGAATAATTACGAAAAGAAATCCCAAATAAGCAAAAGTTCGGGGGAACGGATGTAGATATAAGGAAATAAATAATTAGTGAAAAAAAGAGAAATAAAGTGCTTCAATTACAACCAGAAAAATCATGTCCTTCAATGTCCGTGACAATGTAGTGCTAGTTTTTAATAACGAATAATTTATCCAAAATTGAAAGTTTACCACGAACCAAAGTAGCAATATGGGCGAAAAATGCTAGTGTGATTCCACCGAACAATGTTAGCATTGGATATGTGAAGGTGTAGTACGAATTAAAGAAAGATTTGTAGTCATCGCTAATGTTTTCAATTCAATGAATTAACATAACGAAAGACCGAATTGTCGCAAAAGGAAATATTTGTGATGAAGAGAAGAACAGTTCAAAGATGAGTGCTTTAACAACTAATGTAGAACATATGAAACCTTATAGTTTAGAAGATATCAAAAGCCATACTGATGAAACTATTAATATAGATGTGAGGAATAATTTTATTAATTTAATAAATCGCTATCGATATTGTTTTGCCCAAAATCATACGGAGTTAGGCAAATCCAAAAAATATGAAATGGAAATAAATTTAAATGATTCCAAAGCAATTGTACACAAGCCATATCGGATGTCCTTTACTTAACCTTCGCTTTTTTATACACATTCACACCACCTGTATCATCACAGGTAGATATACATATTCTTCATATATTTTGTATGCTAAATATGATTTTTAGTCAAGAAATTATCTGCAAATAGGTAAAAACAAGGTATTTATGTTAAGGGATTGTTATATTCAGGAAAAACAAGAAATGTCAGAGATGTGAAGTAAGGTGAGCGAGTTGTGAAAGAATTGGTGGCTCCTTATAAAGGGACAGGGCGAAACGTGACGATAAGTAACTTCTTTACCTCTCTACCACTGGTTATGGAACTGGTCACTTGGAAAATGACGGTTGGTGGCACTTTAAAAACAAATAAGCGCTATTTACCAGAAGTGTTGAAAGCAGCGAAGAACCGACCAGTTTACTCCACTAAGTTTGGATTTGGTCAAAATGTAGCCTTGTGTTCATATGTCACAGAAAAAGGTAGAGCTGTTTGGTCCAAAACAAAAACCGGAAATAATTCATTATTATAACTTAACCAAAGGTGGTGTAGACACGATAGATAAAATGGTGGCTCAATATCCCACGAAGAGGGTGACAAAACGCTGGCCTCTAGCACTATTTTATACTATTCTAAATACCGCAGCCCTTGCGGCTTACATAATTTGCTTATCAAATAACTCTGGAGGCAGTGTGAAAACCTGCGTCGTCATGAATTTCTGCAGTTATTGGGTGAACAATTATGCATTCACCAAATTAGAAGAAGACCCGAAAATAAAACAAATTATTTCAAAATTCCACAAATTCCACATCAAGGCGGCAATGGAATATATTCTAGACGAGCCGGTGACTGCATCAAGCCAAATAGACGAAGATTTCACTTCAGCTGATTGTCCAGAACGAGATGCATCTGGGCGCATGAAACAAAAAGCTGTAGGATATATGTGCTACCAGCAGTGTAAAAAAAGGGAACTACTCGCCAAGTATGCATCAAATGTAAAAAACAAGTATGCGCACAGCACAGCTTGACACAAACAAAATGTGGAGGCTGTCATGCAGGTCCATCCTCAATACAGTCATCATCCCAATGCTGATATTTTTATTTTTATTATTTTTTCTACTTTTTGCTATTTCTGTATATATTATATTATCAAGAAAAATAAATAAATGTTGTATTAAAATGTCTTGCTCTTTTTTTCCTTGCAAATATTCTAACGACAAACTTCAACATTCGAAAATTCCCATATAAATTGTAAGTATCTACCCGGGTAGACACAATTTCAAATCCGTGTATAAAACGACAAAATTAAAAAAAAAAAGTATGAAGCGGTGACAATAAAATGATTTTATATTTATTTTCTTAAATAAACTGCAAATTTAGTCACTGAGTCAGAGGCGTTTTGAAATTTGATGAAATTTTCCTGAGCTATAAAGAAAAGTAAATCGAAATATATATCTGGGTAGATATTGGTAAAGCGAAGGTTAACCTGAAACCATTCGCAGTATCGTTACCGAGCTTCTTTAAAATAATCATATAAGGGTATCAACCAGTGGTATGGCGTTGACCTTAGGCGAGGGGAAGCAATCAGATTATAATTTTACAAAAGCGTTAAATAACCGTGCGCTCAAATCATATTGTAGCGGTTCTAATAAATTTAACTATATCGCTCTCAATAGCTATTTCTTAAGAACTCCAGGAGTTAATTTTTGAACCACGTCGAGTGTGCGAAGAGGAAGATGAAGCCACAAAACATATGTTATGTGAGTATCCCGCGCTTTCAACTTTAAATCATTGGAGAAACATCTCTACAAATAAGGTTTGCTAATCCCAGGGGCAATATCGAGCTCGTAAAAGTGATAGATTTAAACTAACCAGGGGGAGGACACAATAGAACAGCTCTGGCCACTGTGTCCGCAGGGTCTTCGTGAATTATTCTCTTCAAATTAAATTAAAAGGAATTAAAAGAACTATCGCAGTGTACCTACTTGAATATTATACACTCTCATTCAATAAAATCTGTAAACAATTTTGAAATTTTTTGTTTTCTCGAAAACGAAGGCAATGATAAATGGTTTCAGAATGTGGTGAGATACTCAAGAGTGTTCTAACGTACTGGATAAGTTGTCTAGTATTAACGGTATTTGAGCCCTGCAAATGAAATTTCAAAGTATTTGCAAATTCGTTTATAACAGACTGCATTAAGAAACAGAGGGTATTATTCGTCGCTTTCATGAAACTGAGAGTTTAATCTTTTCAGATGTAGCAATGTTAGGAATAAACGTTTTTTGAGTATTTGAGCTCATTCTTCAAAACGAAAACCAGGAATATCTTATACATTGGTAAAGTAATACAGATAATTTTTTCAGAATAAAAGAATATAGATTAGATTTTCCTGAGTTACATATGAGTACGGCAGATCAAAATGGCCAAAAAACAGATTCGCGATTATGGCATGACGGCGACAAATAAATTATAAACAAGTAAAAAAGCTAGAATTGGTCTAAGACCAATTCTTATGATACCCTAGATGAATGCCCGTATGAAATTTCGTATTGTCACCCTTCTGTGCAAATTTGATTTTTGAAATGGTTTCTCGCATATATTTCTAGAACGGTTTGTCGGACAGAAAAATTGATAATAACCAATATTATAGGAATTCGTATCCTGAAGAAGTTTTTAGTACAATAAAAATGTCTTGGACTTATCGTTTTCACAGTATACGCTAATAAAAGCTGCTAAGGAAGGATTCAATAAAATTACTCCACTAATTGCATTTTGCAATTGATTTTTTGCAAATGGAAGAGGCAAGGTTATGAAGCAGAGATATCGAGAGGACGAAAAGAAGGATATGCAAAAATCAAAATAAAAAATTGAAAATAAAAACTGAAAATGGATCAAATCGGGAAATCTTTTCTTTGCATTGCAATACAAAACTATAGTTTTGTACTATATATTTGTGCTAAATTTTTGTATACAGCGCTTTCACTAAATATAGTAAAAAACGTTTAAAAACTTAACTAAATTGGAAAACCCTTTCTTCGTATTGCTATTCAAAACTTTTAGTTTTTACTTTATTAAACTTTTATTTTCATCTAGGATATAATATTATTGATTCTAGACCAATTATATTTGTTTCTGTTATTTAGCATGTTTTTGAATTACGTTTTTTCAGATACCTTCTTTGGAAAGAAATTTGGAATTGTTTTCCATTCGTTGGAATTTTTTCACAATAGGGTTGATTTTTCTAGTACTAAAATGTGTATTACTTAATTTTGGAGCCTGAGCAAAATTCACTCGCTGAATATCTTCCAAATGCTTCGAATGAAATTTCAAATGACAATAATTAAAGCTAATCGTTGAAGTATTTAAAAGTACACTGCCCAAAGCTATACGCTACGAAAACTTTAATAGTGCTGTAAACATTAATTAGTCAGTGTTAATTTCTTAGATTTACTCTTATAACACACTCGAAATAAATAGATGAACGGAATAGCGGGTAAGTTAGCAAAGAAGACTGCTTTCAGAAGCAGAAGAAACAAGTCAATCTGTGGCCACGTTTTTGCTCTGTTTGGTTGATTGACCAGTTGAGTGTACTTTCGTGAGATTACAAATACCGTTGTAACCGCTACATTCAAATTCTAGCAAAGTAGACTTTGAAATACCTTGCTGAGTACAATATGGCTTTAGCTACGTAGGCGAAGACAGGTTTGTAAATAATAAAAGATAGATTTTTCTTAATGTCAATTAGTTTTTCTTAGTCGATGTAGCCAATGAAAAATACTAAAAAAGGATTTAATAAACTTAAAAAATATAATAAAATAATGTTCATATATGTATGTTCAAGATAGTTTCCTTTCCAGTTTACCAGGACGAAGTATATATATTTATTTTCAGCCTATTTCATTAGGATAAAAGGTTTTCAGACTAAGAAGCTGTATTAAAGAAAAATCGGGTTTGGCTTTACAATATCACGACTTCTCTTTCCTTCATGAGATATAATCAACAAGTACGCAAAATACAAACGACATATAAGTTACAACTTGAGTCTATGGATTATTAGTGATCAGCGGTGCAACCATCGTACTAAACAGCATCAGATCTGTCTAGTCTAACATATAAGTTACAACTTGAATCTGTGGATTATTAGTGATCATTGATGCAACCATCATACTAGACAACATTAAATCTGTCTAGTCATATCCAACGTAATATACATCAACGTGTGTCATCCATCAAGTTGAGGGCAACACCTCCGCCTCTAGGCTCCACAAGGCTAGCAGTTTTAAACAACACGAACACGTTTAATAAAAAACACACAAAATAGAGAATAATAATTAATTTTATTACTATTAATCTTTCCGATACATGTATGAATTTAAAATTATGCTAAAAGTAAAGTATTTGCATATTACTATTAAAACTGATAGTCCGACAAAGGAGGTAATTTCCTTATCGAAGATAGAATTAAAACTTGTCCTCTGTAAGATTGCACAAGACCTATTTCGATCAAGGATAATCCCGGTGGTCGAAACTAGCCCACGCACATATGACACTTGCGGTATGATATTGTAACGCGGCGAATTACTCAACTTCAGGCCTGGCAGCCCGCTCGGATAAATTCAGAATCTGCGCGCGCGCGGATAAAGCTGAGAGTCAACATAAGGTCAACGACCCGGGATAACGGACAAGATCCGAACGGTCACCTGAGGACAGAATTTTTTAGCGAGTGAGCCAGCAGAGTGATCTGGTAAGCGGTCGAGAATAAGTTCGGTTTCATCGGAGATATTAGATAATAAATTAGTTTGAATTTTTTTTTGTTATAAATCAATCAATTATAAAATATCTGAGTTTGTTTCTTCTTTGTAAAAAAAAAAAAGAAAGAAAAATTATAATAAACCTAATAAATTACCTGATTCGCGAGTGTTTTACGTTCATTGCTTTGTACCCTCCTCGTACGGACTTTTATGTGGCACAAGTTTTGGCAGCATAACGAAATACTGGAAAGGTTCCGAGGACCCCTACGGACAGTAAAAAAAAAATGGTACAGACTTCCTAGTGGAGAACACATAAGTCCCATTTCTTCCCAGTTCATTGAAGGAACAGCTAAGTACCCTTTTCTTTATTCTTCTTTTTTTTCCTTACTAGCCAGCGAAAGTTACATCTGGAGGCGTTTCGTAGACATTTGGTTATTTTTTTCCTTTTTCTTGTGATTTCCAATTTGGTTCGTAAAAATTACGCCACAGGGTCAACGAACTCCTTTTGAAGTGCTTTCCGCAAAAGCTCCACAACGAAAGATGCTGAATGAAGGTAAATAGCTGAAATTGTTTACGCGCCAATATCTTTACACGAAGCGCAGGACCTTCAGAAATATTCGCAATATTCTTTACCCGAAATAGGAGAGACATCAAAATAATTACCATCTTTCGGTTCGTTTTCAACCTCAGAAGTAAAATTAACACGCACGAGTATCCAACTTGTCAGAATTGCGAATTCTGACGTAGAACAGATGTTTTCGTAATTCGAAAGAGACTCGCAGCGATTTTCTCCTACGGCCGATGCGCGCACCCTGTGGTGCGGGGGAATTTTGTGAACTCAGCCAAGAGCGCTAAATTTATGCTGGAAGCTTTAAAGCTTTAAAGAACTTGATTTAACCGATACACGATCCAGACGAGTGTCTGGAAACAGAATTGCCCAGTCCGAAAGTTTCTAATCGCAATTTAATTGCTCCCTTTCCTCCGCTCGGCCAGGGCGATTAATAGATTGCGAACTTCGATTAAAGACTTTAGAACACAAATAACATAAATAAAAGTGTTACAATATTATTATGATAGCCATTGAAAATGACATAAAGGCACGTACGATACTTAGGGTATCGTATTAACTAAAGACTTCCAAGTAATTCGCTGATGCAATGTTTATTGCAAGTGCAATGGACATTGCTTTGCTATGGAATATCTTATCTGGGTATTTGAATTAAAATAGGTTCCCAGGTTCCGTGTCTGTAACAATTAGCCTAATACTATTGTTGAGTAAAAAGTTATACCTATTTAGTGACGCATACTTTAGTGACTTGAACTACAGGGTACCAGTCACGCTACCCTACCTCAAGCGCAAAAGTTATATGTTAATATAAACGTATATAGCTAAAAATCACTTAATAAAGCACTTGATTGGACATAGTAGAATTCCGTTAATTATTAGAATAATCTGGTTCTTGAGGCGTTACGAAAACAGGTAGTGTAAGTACCATGGGTAAAAGAAACTGGAAACTAAAACCAAACAGATCAATTCAACTGCTTATTTTATTGTAAAGTAATTCCAAGGAAATTGACCGATTTTCCCTAATTTAATTTAATTGTGAGGTCCATTATTAATAACTCTTATATGTCAAAAGATTTCCTCTGGTGCCTGATTCTGTAACACGGAGAATTTGAAAATATGGGAATTGAGAATACTCGTTTTCTCTGATTAAAGCTACTTAATTCTCCATTCTCAATTCAATATCATGTTTGGAGAATTTTTGAAAAGTGAGAGAAATGCGAAGCGAGAGATTGCAATTCCCACCAGTTAATTTGAAACTTCGTAAGTTACCTAGGTTACCTACCTTCTCAAAATACAACAAATATAGACAATACTCTCAACTAGGAATCCTTGTTCTTACTTTTCAACTTGCAAAACATCGGAAAATTTTAAAAAATGGAGTACAGAATTTGGTAATTCTCGAAACAAATTCACCAAGTTACAGAGTTCCAAGTGGAGATTTAAATGTCAAATCAACTCTCATCTTCCAGTATTCCTGCAAAATAAACTCTCGACAACAAGATCAAATTTGTTGATGAGACTAGCTACTTGGCGAATTTTACTTATTTATAGATCATTTTTGTTTAAATTGTTTGAGCACTGTGAAACTAATTTTAACTCTATCAGCTTGTAAATAAAAGTCTTATTATTGTTCCACTAATTTTGATTTATTCTTTAACGTTTTCGGTAGCCATGCTACCATCTTCAGATATCTTTATTTTCAAACTAAAAATATGTGCATAGCTAGACTACTCGACTATGATAAAATGGGAAGCAAACAGTGCCCCAAATTCAATAACGCATTACGTTTATGTACGCTTTAAACTATCCGTTAACAAAAGTGATAGGCGAATGATAACAATATTAATAATCTGTGTCCAAGAGATGAAATAGTCTACTTTCGATTGGAGGTTCTCCAGTGTTCATTAACTGAAGTGAATTCTTATGTATAAATAACGATTCCCATGCATCTAATATTTGGTTATTTCTTACTGCCTTTATTAGTTTGAAATTTCTTATGTGAATTTCATGGTTGATGTTATTTAAAATATGGTGAGCTATGCTGGATCGATTGGATTCGTTTTTTGTTATGTGTCTGTTGTGTTCTTTCCATATTTCATTCACAGCTCTCGATGATTGTCCAATATAGGTGAGAAGGCACGAAGAACATTTTAAAGAGTAAATGCCGCTCTTACTAAGTGGATCATCCAGATCTTTGGTTCTACATAAAATACCTCTAAGTTTGTTAGACGACACTGGGATAACCTTTCTGTTAAATTTCTTAAAGATATTTTTGAATTTGCCGGTGTATTTTGGGTGATAAGTTATTCCTACCCGTTTAATATCCGAGTCATATCTGCCTTTTAGTGTTCTGATGTTCTTAATCCATTTTTTATACTTTTGTTTATGACTAGTGCGTCTATTAATCGAGTATGGAATCCATTGATTCTAGCAGTGTTTTTGGGGTATCTCAGCTCTGATCCATAGTGTGTTTCTGTCATGGGGATGTTTAATAGTCGGTGTACCATAGAATTGAAAGCAGCCATTTTATGTTGATGACAATGATTAGAGTCGGATGTTATGTATCTCTGTGTGTTTGTTGGTTTCCTATACACATTGAATGTGAGTTGGGTATCTACTCTCCTAATCAGCACATCTAAAACGGGAGGTGTACCATTGTGTTCAATTTCACTTGTAAATTTTATAGTAGGAAACAACTCGTTCAGTTTTTCCAAAGCAGTGGAGACTTCTGTCTTCTTTATTATAGCGAAGATGTCATCTACATATCTTTTCCATACTCTTGGGAATAAAAGAAAATAGGCCAAGTACGAATAAGCCTCGCACACGAAGGGTACCTTATCATCGTACAAGACTTAAAACTATAGATCAAAAACAAAAATATATTGTATGGAGCCCGTTTTAATTTTTAACTATATTTCGTTTTCATTATTTGTTGTTATAGCAGCAATGGTATTACTCACTTTGTAAATATTTCAACTGTCTACCTATTACGGTTCATGAGATGCAGCCCGCCGACAGATGGAAGGACGGGCGGATGGACGGAAGGACGGACAGACGGACAGCGGAAGCTTAGTAATACGGTCCCGTTGGCACCCTTTGGGTACGGAGTTCTAAAAAGAAATCTTTCCGTTTACAAATGTAATCTTTAGCGGAGCTTTACAGCCATTTTCGAAGTCGAGAATTTGATGTGTTTCTTGCCTTAACCTTCGGAAGGCAAGCGGGGTGACCCATCACCCCACCACTTGAGAAAAGTCCTAATATTTTTTGTTTCTGTTGTTTTCTCTTTGTTACGCTTAGTCTATTTTCTAATTGGAGCGAGCGTTATTAGTCACACAGGTTAACGCGGTTGCTATTTACGTAACCCTTTTTTGTTTTTTGTATTGATAAGATATATGCTAAAATGGCTTCACTTTCGGAGGATCAAATTGAAACTATTTGCAAAGAATTTCTGATGCTAGTTCTGACGTTGAGTGCTTTTCAGAAGATGGTGAGGTATCTGAAATTGAAGATAATGTATGCGTGCAGTCGGAGGAGCGCGATATTATTTTCAATGGCAGTAGAATCAGTGACGACGAGGATATTCCGCTAGCCCAGCTGCGAACAAATGTGTTGCGAGGTAAAAATGGGGATCTTTTGTCTCCTGTTCCACCAACTTCGAGTCGAACACCACGAAAAAATATTGAGACCATCCATCGACTGGTGGGAGGTGACGCTCAGAGCATTGAAACTGAAAAAGATGCATTTGCAACTTTGTTTAGCAAGCCAATCTGTGATTCGATTGTGTTGTATACCAATCAAAAAATTGAGCGAAGTGCACCAAAATACACAGATCAACACTATGCTCACAAAACTGATAGCATGGAATTGGAAGCGTTGATAGGCATTTTGTTCTTTTCGGCTATAAACAAAGTCAACCATAAAAGTGTGTAAGATATGTGGTCGCCATTTAGTGCTGCTATATACAAATCTATTATGAATGCAAATCGTTTTCTCTTTTTGCTTATTTGCTTACGATTCGATGATAAGCATAGTGGGGATATACTTAGAAGTCGCAATTGCCGCGATCAGACAAATATGGTGGTTATTCATATCTAACTGTAGAAATTCTTACCAGCCACGCTTTTTTGTGACCATTGACGAACAACTTTTGATCTTCCGTGGAAAGTGTCGTTTTCAGATTTATATAGCCCCAAAACCAGATAAATATGGACTGAAAATAGAAACTATTTGTGATGCCAAGACGTTCTATATGTTTGATGCGATTCCATATATTGATAAATCAACACACGTAAAAAACACTCCTACAGATTATGTAAAAAGGCTAGTCGAAGGTATCAAAGGCTCTGGCCGCAATGTTACATACGATAATTGTTCTCGTCTGTTCCACTTGCTGACGAATTTTTAAAGGATTACCACCTTACAACCATAGGTACACTACGTAAAAGCAAGCTGGAAATCCCTCCATCTTTCTTGTCACATAAAAGCAAACCACCACTCATTTCTCAATTTGCTTTCGATCAGCAAAAGAGGCTAGTTTCCTTTACACCAAAGCAAAATAAATCAGTTTTATTATTATCTACAATCCATTACGATGTCAAAATAAATCCAAAAACAAGCAAACCAGAAATAATATATGACTATAATTCAAAGAAAAGCGGAGTCGACATTTTCGACAAAATTCATATAGTTCAGCTAGAGGTATAAGACGTTGACCGCTTCGCTTCTTCTACGGTCAACAAGTCCTGAAGCAATTATTTAAAACAACTGGCCTTAAAATTGGCGGAGCCGTATATGACGCGTCGTTTGACTACGAATTTGCCACGAAAATTAGCGACTACAATACGGGATGTTCTAAATATGAGCCAGGAACCTGCTAGAGGCAAATCCCCGGTGAAATTACAAAAAACTTAAAAATATTTGTGTAAAATGCAAATTTCCCTCATGCTCTGAACATCGTATGGATATTTGCCTTAACTGTATTTCATAAAGAAAATTTAATGTTAGAATTATAAAAACAGCGAAAAAAAGACTTTTGAGAATTTGTAATAAAAGAGGCTACTTGATCTGATAACAAAACATGTGATTTTTCATTACACCATTGTTTTATTCGCAATTGAAAGTGGTGGGGCTACGCACCACCCCTGTTGCTATTTACGTAGAAAAAAAAGCCTTGCCTGCCGAAGGTTAAGTGATAATGTTTTACTTATGATATATGTAGGAACAGTTGATTCGTCAATAAAGACCATGATATAAAAAAAAATCCATTTTTATAGAAATGTATTTATCAAAAACATATAAATAACTACTTGCGAATTTCTGTATTCAGTTAAGCAGAAGGTACGTGAAATTTTTCATGGTGCCTATTTGCAAGGAAAGTTCAAAGAGCAGAAATGGTTGCTTCTCCGCTATCTTTTCGGAAATGTTTAATTCCATCCTAAGGCTGCAATGGTCTTTTTTGCTTTACTAGAGTGAAACTCAAATTTTTCGTGCTGTAAGCACACACCAACATTCGTCCACAAAACCCAAACCAAGTAAAAATGAGATCCTTTCAAAGCATACCTGCATAGCAAAAAAAACTCCAAGGTAAACCTTTCATTATAGTTTTAATTGTAATCCTAGGGTTCCTCAGCTGTGCTTACATCTCAGAGAAGCTTGCTAAGAGAGATTTTTTTCTCGCTGTATTTAGTCTTTTTGAGGTTAATATAAAAAGGAGGCTGCGCTACATGGAAAGTACTTTCAGAAAACCATTAAAGTTACGTACATACCTACCTTAGTACTTGTACGCCTAGACCTTTGCTGTAAAATTCCGGTGATGAATATTTTGCACGAGTTTATCAAATGTAATTGGTTCTTTCTATGAATGGCCTTAATTACGAAGAAAGTAAAGGTAATTGGAACAAATGACGAGGAGTATAAGTTCTGTGATTTAAATTAAAATAATTCCCAATTTTAACCAAATAAAATTTGACTCATAGAACTGAACCAACGCGAAGAGAAAAATTAAAGGAAATAACGTCAAAACATAGCATAAAATTTGCTGAACTTTTTACAAAATGTCGGGATACGAGCATAATAAAAGAAAGGTCGAAGTAGAGGGCACTAAAAAATAATATTTCTTATCGCGCAATTGTAGTTGAATTTTTGTGTAATAAAAGCAAGGGTCGCTAGGATTTGTATGCAAATTTAATAGTTAGGATAAAGCCATTGTGTACGGACTATTTGTTAATTTCAAGCAATTTTCCTCTTGAGGAAAATTAGAATGATTGTCCCGAAATAAAGCTAAGGGCTTTGCAGAAATGTTATCAAGGTTAAAATGGCATCATTCGTATTTATGATAAGTATTACCAGAAATATCAGACGTGCTCATTTTCTGTCTGGATGATGCGCTTGAAATGAATTTAAGTTTAATGTTGTCTGTAGTCACAGAGAGAAACTACACGAAACACACAAAATTAAACGGAATAAAAATAAAAATTTACTTTAAATTTTGAACGATTAATTTAAATGACGCTTTTGCCATCACATAACATTACTTATCTAACCTTAATCAACTTGATTTATTTCTTTTCTTTTTTTCTTTTTTTCTTTTTTTTTAGGATGAAGAATTGTAAGATAGCTTTAAAGAGGCAGGAACTTATCAATGTGATTTATGTGAACCGCATAGAAAGTATTGTATTGTCTGTTGCTATTAGGGCATTATTTTACTTCTGTGGTTTTAAAGAATGAAGAGTAGTGGTAGATTTGTTAGCGATTACATTAATGTGGTCCTTGAACGAATGGTGTGTATTAAAGAAAACTTTCAAATCTTTAGTTTTATCAAATCCAATTAAAGGACGTCCATCTAAAATATGTATAACAGAAGTGCAGAGGCTTTATTATATAAACAACAGGCTGTGGAAATGCACTTACTACTATTAAGAGAAAGACAGCAGTTTACACAACGTCTACTCGGTGCGTTCACTGACGAGTGGCTGATGAGTCGCAGTATTCAGCCGCAGAAGTGTTATCTGTAAATATGTCACAAAGGTTCAACAATTCTTAAAAATGCTAATACTTGTCTAATAGACAGTTGTATGATGATTCAAAGGTCGCAGCACGCCACACACATATTGTAGTTTTGGAACTGGAAATAGAAAGAAAATTGGAATTGAAATAGCCAACAAATCATACATGCTGATTATTATACACAAATCATTATAATGAAATTGTAATATTTTGTAAACTTATAATAATAATAATAATTAGATAAAACTGCAAATGTTGCAAACACTTCACAACTTGACATTTTTGTCTTGTCATAAATTCGTAGAATAGGAACACTTAAATCCCATTATTCGATGTAGTATTAGAGTTTTAGTTTGTGCTGTACAATAATTAATAAAGATAGAAAATATTTTTTTTCGCTAAGAGATAAATTTGGATTGTTACATCCTTTGTTTTCGTTAGCAAATGTTAAACAGCTAGGAATTAAAAAACCCTTTGATGTAAAGCGTTACTAGTTAGAAAAGTTGCTAAGATCGATAAGTTGGAAGAAAAGGAAATATTTTTTAAAAAGATCAAATGAAGTAAACAAAAGGAAACTGAAAAACAAAACAGGAATTGTTTTCTTTTCTGCATCCTGAGAAAATGAATACAAGAAATATCTAATAGTTAAAATTAAATGTGGATTATTGTGGAATCAAACACCATCTATGTATGAAAGGTCTGAGACCAATAATATTATACCCTAAATGAAAATAACAGTTAAATAAAGTGAAAACCGACAATTTTGCATGGCAACTCCACGAACCCTCTACCTCCCTGATTTAGTTCATTTAAATTTAAAATTTTAATGAACTAAATCGGGGAGGTACAGGGTATACCTAATTTTAGCACTCTACGTCGGCGCGTTCTCAGGCAGTTTCCAAATACCTAGTGAAAACCAATGCTTTGTATGGCAACACCAAGAAGGGGTTTGCCCGATTTAGGAAATTTTTGAAATTATATTTACTATTTTTTAGAAAACGCCGTGTATAAAATTTGAGCTCTCCGAGCTTCCCGAATATAGATTTACATGTCCATGTGCGAAATTTCAGCACTCCAAATGAACGCGTTCTCAAGTAATTGTAAAAGCAGACGGACAGACGAACGGAGAGATGGATGCATGCATAGATGGACAAACAGACAGATGGACATACAAGTATTAGAAGAACATTTAATATTATGCATGGGTATCCAACCCATTTTGTTCTACTACATAGCAATATTTCTGTGCGTTAAAAACGGAATGACAAACTTAGTATACTCTGCGATTTCATCTAGGTATAAAAAGTGACAGCGAGTTTGAGGACAAGCTAGTGATGTGAAGAATAAAACCGGTGCACGTCGCTCAAGAACAGCCGAGAATATTGCTGCTGTAACCGAAAGTGTTGAAGAAAACCCAGGTTTGTCCATTCCTCGTCGTTCTTTGGAATTACGCATTCCATAAACGTCATTACACCGTATTTTGCATAAAGATTTGGGTCTTAAGGCTTATAAAGTTCAGTTAACACAATAACTCAAGCCGGCCGATCATCAACAACGTCGAGTCATTGCTGATTGGGTCCTTGAAATGCATGAAAATGATCCGGAATTCCATCGAAAACTCATCTTGAGTGATGAGGCTCATTTCCATCTCGATGGCTTCGTCAACAAGGAAAATTGTCGCATCTGGGGCTCGGAAAACCCAAGAGTTATTGTTGAAAAGCCTCTCTATCCTCAACGTGTGACTGATTGGTGCGGTTTATGGTCCCGCGGGGTCATTGGACCTTACTTTTTCGAAAATGAGGCTGGAGCAACAGTTACGGTGAATGGATTGCGCTATCGACAGATGATTAATAATTTTTTATGGCCGGAATTGGATGGTATTGATCTGGACAACCTTTCTTTGGGGCCACGTGAAAGAGAAGGTCTACGCCAACAGCCCAGCGTCGATTCAAGACCTCAAAGATGGAATTCGTGAGGCTATCGAGGACATAGGGTAGCCACTTTGCGATTTGGTTATGGAAAATTTCATGAAAAGGATATGGTCCTGTAGGCGTGGTCGTGGTGGTCATTTGGCTGATGTAACTTTTCATTACTAACCGCATGCCTTCCTCTTTATAATGAAATAAAGATCCGATCATTTATCTCAAAAAATGGCATTTTTCTTTGAATATCAAAATAACACCTCTTATTGGAAAACCCTTTAGTCCGTAGGTAATTGTTGGAAAATCGAAACTTTCACTTCAATTTTACGCGTCAGTTCATCTGAAGTATGGATCAATGAAGTCAACATCTGGCGGCGCCAAATTATAAATAAAACAATAAACAATTCTCTCAAGGCTTTGAATATCTGTGTAGAAGGATACATTCCAAATTTTTTGAAAATTATGGTATTCTTAGCTGTGACCACAACTACGGAATGTGCTTTCATTTTCCACTTTGTGTTGTCTCACAACCTATTTACGGTGCATGGTGGGAGAAGATCGTTTCAACGGATTTGCTGCTCTAAACGTACATCGGGACATAAGCATACAGGCCGGTACCATTCCTAATGATTTTTTTCTCTCTCTTGTACAATTTATTGAAACAGCGAAAAAAAAAATTGTGTTTGTATTAAGGGATATTCCTCGTCCAAACTTTCAAGCAGAACCATCGTATTAATTACAGTATTTAACTAGAAATAAAATAATTTTGCTTGTGGTTTTCTATCTCAGCACCCCTCTCCGCCCGGCCCTACCTTCCACATTGCAGAATCATGCATACGGGTCTGGTTGGAAGGAGATTTTCCTCCTCAATTCTGCCATGACGCAAAATACCGCATTAAGAACAGAGGGCAGTCTGAAATAGATTCTCTGAAATAATATTCCCAATAGACATAGTAAAGGAGCACTTCTCAGGATCATGTCCGGAAGAGATTTTTTTTACACACTTTTAAAAGCACAGAGCACTACGATGGGATGCTTATAATAATCGCAAAACGATCGAACCTTGATTCGATATACAGGATACATTTGATTGATTTATGAGGTTTGGGACCCCTATTCAGGTCCCCCGAACTAAGGCCAAGACAAGGCCCATTGTTCACCCTCCGGACCCATGCGCGATTGCTTATAGGATACATGTAAAAGGTAATATCACCTTGTGTTTACTAAATTTCACGTGATTTTTTGAGACGTTTGGAAAGGGATAGAAACATACTAGTCTTAACTACAAAAAACATATTTTGTTTTAATTTTACGATACAAAATCACACCATAGCTGCGCACGAAAGGAAAAAAAAGTATCTCGGACGGTTGACATAGGCGTACCGTTACAGGTCACAAAAAACAAAAAAGTTTCTTAAAATGTAGTGCAAAATCTAGTGTACGTCGTAGGATTTTTTTTCGAAAAATTGATTAAAAAAAAAAAGTGGCGTCAATTGGAACTTTTTTTTTCTTGTTTTTTTTTCGAAGAAATCTTCCGAAAATCAATTATAAAATCTATAGAAAGAAATTAATCAAAAAAAAAATCCTACGACATTTGCTATCAAATATAGTTTTAAAGTTAAAAAATTCAAGTCAATCGGATAAAAATTGAGGGAGCACTGGTATACGCCCAGTTTGAAAAACATGGTATCGAGAAAAAAGCGTTTAAAGTGTCAAGTAGTATAATTTTAATTAAAGAAGCCAAACACTAACTATTGCGCATTCTAACGGACTTTCTGTAAACAGCTGTTTGCCTTAAAATTGGAGTAGGAGAGACATCTTTTAGTCAAAATTGAAAGCTAGAAAGTAATGTGTCGGTATAATTTACACAAAGCCTAATAAAGACCACAAATGCATGCTTTTCTACGCAGTTGAAAAACCGTTAATTTTACTTCACGACTACACTCGTAAAAATGACTCCCCCCCCTAAAATTCTTTTTCTCTCAGAATCGACTTTTTATATCATTCATGCATACTTTAAGGAATGCTTAAGCCAAACAAAAAAAACGGTAAACTTGAAAAATTAAAAGCAGCTTACCTAGCCGTAACGTAATAGCATCCGTAATTGAAGATAAAGCACCACTGATGGGAGTTCTATCTGCATCCGGAGCTGGGCGGACAGTATCCATAACAGAAGTTTTGTACCGTAAACTGATGTTCGGTCCACATGTGTACGTAAAGTATCAATTACTGTATACAAACTACAAGGTTAATTTTTGCTTATGTTTGTGACATTTAAGTCGTGACTCCGACTAAATTTGCTGCGTAAGACATGTATTCCTTGTATTATGCATACTCCTGTCAGTAACCAGGGATACGTTAGGTTGATATCTGTACTTGGTAGTAAATTAAAAATTTTAGACCATTAGGTTGACTCTCTTGGATTCTGTAGACTACACGTGGTTTAACTTATGATGCATTCTAGTAGGAAAAAACCGCGGGAAGAGAAAATTTACAGTAATCAAAAATCTGAGAAACATCTGCAGGAGAAGAATAGCCAGGTTCAATGGAGAGCAGATAGTTTCATATGTAACAACATTAGAAGCAGATACGTGTCCCTTTTCAGCAGCCAGGAATTTTATACCTGAAGAAATGTCGGCTTAAAACTCCGAGTTCTTAGCAGGTTTTACACGAGGTGATTTTACATTTAAATAGTTTAAAATTGCATCGGGTAACAGTAATGGCGTGGGGATACTTAAATCGCAGTTCAAGCTGAGAATTGTAATAACTATATTACCATCCAACACAAAAACCAATAAAACATTGAGATTGTTATCTCCATTCAACCGGTCATGGGATACGGGAGAATGGGGTCCCCAAAAATCTTAATATTAATATAAATGTGAAATTCTTAAATTTTCATCACGATATAACATCATAATTTATGTGCGGTTATTAGATGTAACATATTCCAAAATGTTAAGATTAAGAGAACCACAGGGCAGATGAGTTGTACTTGTAATCCTTACAGTCTCAGCCCGAAGCATATATGTATGTATGTAGAATCCGACCGGTCGGTCTCAGGGGCACAAACAGTTGTTATCCGAAAATTTAAACGAAAGCATTTGTTCAATGAATCCTTTGGAATTCCCTATTTCATAATACATGTGAAAGGAGAGGTATTATTTTAATAAGCTGGAAATTATCCTCGGTCCCAATTGGCTTTTATCCTTCAAATTGTGTTCTACATGTCTTCCATTTCATTTTGGGATGCTGCAAAATAAAATTATCAGTTGTTTATAAAATGTTCTTTGGGATATTTGGTCTTCGATATCAGATGGGACTCCATAGATTTCAATTATTCTATTTTTATAAAACAGTTTGTTATAAATCTACCTATCTGAAAAGGAAGTTACATTTTTACTTTGTTTATAATTATGTAGCTGAAATGGGATAATATACTTAAGAAGTCAGCAGAAGTTTCGGTTAAAAATAAATTGAATACAAAAAAATTTCCGGATCTATTTAAAGCGACAGTGAATTCAATTAGTTTCTATTGTGGACATAAATTAAGTAAATTAAGTAGTCCAGTCACTAAGAACATTTCGATGTGCAAATTCTGTAAGAATATGGATTTCATTACGACACAGTCGTACTGAAACTGTATCTGCAACAAATACGCAACGGAATTTAGAAAGAATGCCATGATTATATTATACTCTACTATTTTACATGGGTATCGCTCGAATCAAACTTTATTTCCATTTCACTTATCAATCTTCAAATTTGAAGAAGTACCGATCGCCTGACTTTTTATATACTACAACAAAAATAGTCAGAGAAGAGAAATTTTCTAGAAGGGACACAAACAAGGGTAATTATGTACAAATTCTTCGTCTTTGTTTCCAAATAGCCCAAACCAAAGTAAAACTGATGTTCGGGGATGCGTATATTCTGATCGTAACCACGGCAATTGAAGAGCCATAAATTTATGATTTGGTTGAAATCGTCGTCGAAGACATGGTTTGGTTTTATTCAGTGGATTCGCGCAGCACAAAACCAATGTAAACTTCAGAAACCAGCAACAGCCAAATTCCAGGAATATTTTACTGTCCGACCAGTATTATAATAATCCCATTGTCGATAGAATACATTCTTTCGTATACTTCTAACCTTTCCGATAAAACACCGTTTCTTCTCAAAATTAGCAAATCCAAATTTATCAGCAGTGTCGGAAAGCAACGCTAACATCATTACTCAAACGAGAAAAAGTCGATGCGGAGGTTTCGACATCGATATGATAATTGATAGGCTTCTTTGGCGATGAGAAGCAAGAAAAATCGCAGTAGTGCACCAAATTTAACATTTATGTAAGGAGGTCATTTCTAATTAACACTACCCTGGACGTGGAGTCTCACAGGCTACTATATTCATATGCAACTTTTGTCAAGAAAATGATTCCAAATATCTTCAGAACTGTAGCTATATAAAAATGAAGGTAGATGATAATAAAAAAACGTGTATTTATATTCAACTTTAATTAAAATGAAAAATGCAACAATTATCGGAATTTGCAGGCTATATTTTTAGCCATTAAAATAATGTAAAAGTGTTAAGTCCACCTAAATATGACGAATCTCTCACTGTCGGATGCATACACAGGAGTTTGACTCAGCAGGCAGAATGCCAATTATTCAGCTCCACCAGCTCAAAACAATATTTCCTACAAGGCAAAGGAAATATCCACAAAGCATCAAGCTTTAAATAATTAAACTACGTAATACTTATTTAAAAACTTTCTGTTGATGCAAGCAATTGTTTGCCACTGGAAGTGGAGTTCAGGAGTTCAACCACATAGGATGTGACTGTCTTTTATCCTCCTTGATAACTTATTCCATCAAAATAAATTTCAACAAATAACAAAAAAAATCCACAAAATAAACCACAGCACACTAACTTCTCACATCTGTATAATACCAATTCATAATGACAGCTCACCCAGTAACACTACATCGGTATGGCAACACCAGGAGGCGACACAGACATAACTGGATACAGTGGCTATATATAGTCGATGAAACTCAGTAGATATCACCAAATCAAAATGGCACAAATATTTACAACTGGCTTAACAATAGTCTCAGCAAGTTTGTGGTAATTTCACAAAACTCTCCAACCTTCCCTAAATCGGGTTCATTCCTTGGATTTTTCTTAGTGTGATCTACACTTATAAATCAATTTCATAATCAAGCAAATTATCACTACGAGACCGTAGTAGCTGAATCAGACTATCAGGCTGTAAAACTGAAGATAGCTCGACCCTGGAATTAACTTCTTAGCAATTGATGAAAGAAATTTCCTATCTTTCGCCAATACGAACTGGACGCAATTTTCGGAGTACATCTTCAATCGTCTAGAAAGACTCGAAGTGCAAACAAATAGGAACCTCTCTAACTCGGAGATTGACCAACTCGTTGAGAAACTCAGCACGATAATCATAGATGCTGCTGCACGGTTCGGGACAAAAATAGTTCCCAAAAATCCGACCATCAGGCTGTAACACTAAAGATTAAGCTTGACCGTGGAGTTAACTTCTTGGCAATTGATGAAAGAAATTCCGTATCTTTCGCCAATACGAACTGGACGCAATTCTCGGAGTACATCTCCAATCGTCTAGAAAGACTTGAAGTCCTAACAAATAGGAACCTCTCTAACTCGGAGATTGACCAACTCGTTGACAAACTCAACATGATAATCATAGATGCTGCTGAACGGTTCGGGACAAAAATAGTTCCCAAAAATTATAAATATAAAAATCTACACTCTTCCTTAACAAACTTATACAAATTAAGACAAAGAATGAGGAATGTCCTAAATAGAATTCCCCATAGACAACTAAATACTAAGAACCCACAGTATTCCTCACTTCTATTCCAAATAAACTGCTTGACCACGATAATTGCTACACAAACAACGAATTTCATGAACTTCGAGTTCAATAAGAAGCTGAAAGCAATAAACCTAATTCTGATACCTTCAAGGAAATTAACAGGTTAGCCAACCGCAGGCAAATGATTCCAAACCAATTTTCTACTGGGAATAGTATAATATCAAGTCCGACTGAGATTGCGAATTGCTTTGCCTCAAGATACTCGGAGCAATTCACAGATACCTATCAAGATACCTATCGAATCCGAAGTTGATGATATCCTTCGATTTCAACAATACTCAAATTAAGATGGATACTCTCCCTAGTCTACTTTTCAGACGATAACCCATCACACCAACCAACCACCAAAACAACGGATCTGTTTTTTACACCACACTTCACTGAATATCTCATAAGAACTGGCAACAACAGAAAGTCTTCGGGACCTGACAACATCTCAGGCGTTCTTCTAAAGAAACTCCACTTCATTGGCTTCGTGCTACTAGCAATAGTATTCAATAATTGCCTAAACAATGGTTACTTCCGAACACAAGTGGAAGACTACAAAAATTTTCCCAGTTCCAAAAAAGTCCAAAGCGACAAATATCAACGACTTCAGACCAATCGCTCTCTTATCTGTGATTGGTAAAAAACTCGAAACCATTGTGAAAGATGCCATTCTGTCCTTTAGCGAAGCAAGGAACATCATCCTCAAACACCAATTTGGATTCAAACCGGGCCAGTCTACCATTGATGCACTCCTCAAACTACACAATGACGTGACGAAAAGTCTCAGCCATGGCTATATCACAGCGGCATGTAGTTTAGATATAGCCAAAGCCTTCGACAAAATGTGGATTACACGATTCATATATAAGATGATCCATTTTCGTTTCCCTCCACATATAAGCAGATTTGTCTATAACTTCTCAACTGACCGACATTTCTTCGTTGAAGATAATAGCGTTTCATCCACTCTATATAATATCCTTGCAGGAGTACCACAAGGCTCCGTCCTCGGCTCTCTTCCCCTCAATATCTTCACCGCAGATCAGCCGGCTAATGACCCCGCAACTACCACCTTCATATACGCTGATGACTCTACTACATACTCATCCGCGCCTAGCCCGAACTTCGCCATTCTTAATATCAAAGAAAATTAATGGCCCTGGTGTACTACACGAAGTGGGGATTCAAGATAAATTACGAGAAAACTGATCTCATTCTCTTCCGCCTGCCTACATCCAACTCTAGGACAGTCAGAATAGGAAGCATGTCAAAAAAGACTCAAGTAAGTATCTTGGCGTTAGACTCAATAAACTCCTCAAATTCAAAGATCATGCTGAAGAAAACTAACATTGCCTATGGTCTCATAAGCCCACTCATGCGAGCAAAGTCCAGCCTCCTCACCAGAGTGAAACTCCTTCTATACAAACAACTATTCAGACCTATAATCTCATACGTGTTTTCTATTTGGTTCACCATTAACAAAATGACTTTAGCTAGAATACTAAGCCTCGAGAGGAAAATCTTAAGAGCTTGAACTGGTAAGTTTTTTAAAAATCATATCAGAAATTTCAGCAACAAGGAAAGAAGCATGAAAATTCTATCCACTGGACGAGTTCCTCATCGAGCAGGCAAGGAAGATACTCAGTAGAATCCAGTTTCAATAAAACCCGATAGTGGCAGGGATGCCAGCAGATAACAGAAGTCAAGATGAAGCAAATGAATACTTATCCCCATTCATAATTTCCCATCAAGAGCAATTAAATCTATTCAGGAGCACCACGGAGGGTATCGCATTCTACCAGACGGGACTGGTAGAAAGCTGGCATAGAGGATAATTAGCCTATAATTTAATTAGTCTGTAATATGTTATAAGTTAGATCTAGTCAGGTGTAACTACTACTAGTCATAGGTAGCTTTAGTGCAGGGCTAAACAATAAGTACGTAAACGTTAAGAAAAATAAATAACAATTATCACATAGTCAATAGATAAGGAATTACAATTCAATCAGTGTAGGAACTCAGGGCCAAATTATATACTAGGTCGTAAGTAGTAGCATTTATAGTTAGCATTAAAACTTTAATAGTTAAGAACATATACAATTCTTCGTAAATAATAGTCGCTAAAATAAATAACTTGAACTTGTAGATATCACCATTCTTTCGGCAGAGTTGATCTGTATCAGTGGACAATTCTGGTTTTGGGATATCCTGAGTTAATTCTGGTCAGGGATAATCTAAGTGTCATATTCTTTCTATGCAAGCATTTTGATACCCTTCTGTTTTCACGCAGTAGCAGTGTCAGTTGTACCATTGAAGTCTATTCTGTTCATAGATAATTAATGATAATTAATTCTGTTCTTCTTCTTATTTCAGAACAAATAATACAAGGGTGGCGGACTGCATCGTCAGCCTCAGCATTAATAGGTTCACTGAATTTTATATTGAATTTTAATTTTTAATTTGTTGGATTTTATAATAGTTTGTATGTTTTAAGTTTTTGTTGATTGAATTATTACTTGAATTTTTTACTGTGGTATTTAGATTTAAGAAATTATTGAATAAAATTTTATATTTGAAGTGTCCTTTATACCGGCTCTCCTCCCACACGATCGAGACTAGATCTCACAAAAAGTATTTGTAGAGTGAAATTAACTTTTTTGTCTTAAATTATAATATGTAAGGATAAAAGTAAACAAAATATCCGCTTATTTTAATAAAAAGCAAAAATTCTGACAATGGACTTACAACATGTAAATTATGGGCATCCTTGCATAAAGGACGAAAACATTGCACGCATATGGGCTTACTGCATGCAACATAAGCCTAGGTAATCATTTCATGTTTTTTTTTCCGGGAGAAATTCTGCATAATTCTTTAGTTCCTTGACTGACTGCTTGTGCCTGGACATCTACTGTAACCATACCGTTACATAAAAAAACTCCAGTCGTTGGCGACGCACTGAGTTTGAACTAGGCATTTTTCTCTTGTGCTGTCAATCCTTTACTATTGGAATCTTTCCCACGTCCAAGTCTTTTAGTTCAGGTGACGTGCAACCAGGGTCCTGTAACTACAAGATTTCGCATTCGTTCAAGTCAAAATTTTTTGGAGCATTTCACCATGAAATAGCTTACTCCAAATGTCTGAAGCTTCCAATAAATGTCCAATCAGCACTATAAGACTCCATCCCAAATTTGTCAGCAGTTAGGGCGTGAAAGTCAAAAAATTTAAAAGGATTCCTAATTTTGAAACTATTACTATTTTTAGCTATAATTTTACTTAATTTAATTACTAAAACTTACTAATTTTTCGCCAAAATGCATGATCACCATTATCTCTTGCAAAATTTGGAAACCGGAATATGTTACTTTCATTTGATCCTGTAAATGTATCCACCTACATGCAACCAGTTGTTAGAGCCTCATAGGAACAAGTTTATCTAAAAAAAGGATTCCATGTAAGTAGGTACAGCGGCCTAACAGAGCCATCTACACTTCGTAAGGGGTCTTGGGTAGCCCTGACGAATTTGTAAGGTTTCGTAAATCCAATTCCAAAATCATTTTGAGAATTAAGAAAGGTAATATAAGTAGGTTAGAATTTGCACGTTAGTAATACGAACAACAGAATTAATTATTATCCTCTTAACCAGCAATTTAGCAGGTCGGAAATTTATTGAATTTTCAATCCTAGTTTAAAAATATTAATTACGATGATCCAAAATCCAATGAGGACGGAGATACCAAAATCTGTATTAAAGGACATTTTATTTAATGCTTTTCCTTGCCCATAAGTATTACATAATTTTAAGAGGTCCTGCAGGAAGCAGGAAGCATAGAAACGAAGCTTTATTTTCGTAGGTCCGCATCTCAATTGCTATTACTGCTATTAATGCTTCCATCAAGTCGACTTTCTTAGTCTGCCGCCTGCTTTCCTGCAACCCACGTCCTTTTTGCAGCTCTTTAGGATGTAGGCATCCAGAGGACTGTCATAGGAACAACCTGGATTTTTAAATATAACTGGTTCAACGTATTAAACTTGTACCAACCCCAGTCTCACATCAGGTAGACTACGAAGCTCTAAATCCTTTTCAGGTATAACTTCTGACCGCTTTAATTTGCTTGCGAAGCGGAAGTTTGATCGTATATTAACCATAAGTTCAAGAAAGAATTTTTTTTTTTATATCTCCGGTATATAGCAAAAGCTAAAAAAATGTTCTAATTTGTTATTTCATCACAGAACCCATTAATTTTTGGTGACAAGTTTCAAGTCTTGGTTTGACTCATCAACAGGAAATTGGGTGATTTGAAAAACAAATGAAAAAATGAAAAAAGAAGAAAGAAATGAAAAGTTTGAGAAAAATACTGCAGCGAACGGCGGCGAGTTCCGGTTGTGAAAGGAGAAGAATCTCGCATTTCATTTGTAATTCGTGTTGAGCGATTTGAAAGGAGATCTTAAAAAGGAAGAATTTATAATATATATATATTTATTTAAAAATACTATAGTCAAAGAAGTGCAATGAACCAAAGGGTACAAAGGACAATTTTGACTATGCGGATGGTATATATTGCATATTCATTGTAAAAAGCGTACCTTTTATACCTGAAGGTGCGAGGACGAAGATGGTGGGTTAGGGAAGTTAATCTCAGCCGAGATGAAAACAGATTTTTTGAAGTCGGTATGAGGCAAATAAAAAGCAAGGATATATAGCATTTCTTTCTAGCAACAAAAATGTCTGTTTCCCAATTTTAAATATTAATAAGTCTATTAAGTGATCGCCTTAAACAGTATTCAAGAAAGAGACCAATGGAGCCACAAACACGCTTAGCTTTAGCATTAATATAAGCATTTATTATAATTATTATTGCTTTATATTTTAAATATAAAACAACATATATTGAAGGTATTTAGCGTCGCAAACCCCAACCTAGTCGTTTAAAATGGGCACATCGACCGTATGCGGAATCATTTATGAAACCTGCGATGCAATATGGGAGGAACTCCATAGAATTTATGCCGCTATTCCAAACAGATGTGAGTGGAAGGAAATAGCTGAGAAGTTTTTGAATAAAACCGGACTGCCAAACAGTATAGGAGAGGAGCCATTGGTGGCAAGAATGTCTACATCGTTTTCCCCAACCGGAGTTGTTCTTTATACTATAATTATTTAATATCATTGTAGTATAGTGCTGCTCGCAGTTGTGATTCGAACTACTACTTCACTACTACACACGGAGGCGTATTTTCACGAAGTGGTTTTGGAAACAAAATCTTGAATTGTATATTAGATGTTCCTGGTGAAAGTATTCTAGCTAACACAAACATGACTTTCCCATATGATTTTGTGGGTGATGAAGCTTTTCCGTTGAAAAAACCTGACGCGACCGTACCCCGGTCGAATGCTAAATGCCGGAAAAAAATAATTTCAACAAAAGATTGTCAAAAGCAAGAGTATATATTGTGAATACCTTTGGAATTTTCGGTAATAGGTGGTAAGTTTTAGGAAACACAATTCCTTGCCTCCCAAAAAATGCTACAGTTCTATTACACAACTTTTTGACGTTTAATAAAGAGAGCGCCTATTTTTCAAATTTTCTTGTTGACTGCGAAGAAAATAGGAATTTAATACAAGGTCACTAGAGGGAGCAAGGAATTGAGCTCCTGTCTACCACTGCGTTTCGGTCGAATCGGGGCGCAACAGTAGCGTTTCAACTGAGGAAGGAATTGAAGGATTACCTCGAAGTACAATAATAAGTAAAGCTCAAATTTTGTGAAGTTATTAATTATAACTATGGTTCATTTCAGCATCCACTGTGTTAATGGAAACCAAAACTTCTAACGAACGGGATTTTAGGGTAATATTCCATATGATTATGTGGATAGTATTTTTATTAACTATTTATTTTTATATTGTGCTGTAGAAGAAAATAGTTTGTAGTAATAAGATAGATAAGTAAGATAATGTATATTTCGATTAAAGACGAAACTTGAGTTAATTTTTTATTTTTATACTTTTCAATATGCTGACCTTATTTGATAAATACTAACATGAACTATTTAATTCAATCTCAATTCCCCATTCACTACTTGGAAAATGTCATGCCATCATATATCTGCTTCATTGAGCAAATCCAGATGTAGTAAGCAGGAAGCACGAATCACGAGCATTTGGCTAGTTGTGCCCCGACATCTTATTACAATAATATGCTCCCCAGTTTTTACTTCATGAAGTCTATAAAGTGAAAGATATAATCAGCGTTAATTCTGGACACAAAGAAAACTTGGCCATGCGTAGACAAAAATACGTCACTATGTAGCAGAAAAAAGTTATTCTTTTTTTCTCTCACGTTAAGACTTTTTATTGATTTAAAACTTAAGACCAACTTAATTTTTAAAGTCAGCTAATTTGTTATACACGATAGCATTCACCCCTGCCTCTATGTCACTTATAGCATCTTCTGGCAGATTTGGTTTTCTTATTTTTGCTGATAGTGACTCGAACAATAGCGATGTGTTATCTTTCTTTTTTATTTGTGGTATCCACACTCATAAATTTCGGAAATTTCTTATTAATTTCTTCATCCGCACGTTTTTTCGATGGCTCCCTCGACGTAGGCTTTCTTATGGACATTGAACTCGGCGCAATCGGTTTTGAATTCTGCGTGGAATCTCTATTGTGAATAAAAGACTCTGAAGATGACGGAAGCGTGTCGCCAAAATCCTCACCCTGGATAGTTGTGTTCAGTTCTGAAAATAAAAATACTATTAGAGCTGCTTAAATTTCCAATGAATAAATGTACGGTTTGGGAACGCCATATTCATCGAGGAAACTGAAACTAAGAACAATTGTGACGGCAGAGCGGAAAACGGCAGACGGCAGTGAGAAATTCGGTTGTCAAAACAAGCAGCTTCTGACCTTTCGTTTGTATTTGTGTTGAGCGATTTCAAAGGAAATTTAAAAATGAAAAATTTATTTTATATAAAATGTGTATTTTCGAAACTTGATCAAATTCAATGTGCGTATACTAGACACCTAGCCAAATAAAAACTTGTACGGCATGGGGGGGGGGGGGGTCCACATCAACCGTTTGTGAGTTACAGGGTGATTAAGAAAAAAAGCTAGAATTTCATATAACACCCTGTATCTTAAAAACTATAGGGCGTACGGCCACAGTTAAAATCTCATTGTATGCAAGATTTCATGGCCCTTCCAACGACTGCTCAACCAAAAAAAAAGTTATGTTAATGACCTTTTTGCAAAAATAATAAAGGTCAAATTTAGAAAAAAGATAATAAAATCCTAAGTTTTTATGTAATTTATATCCATATAACTCCTGAGACGAGCGGGGTACGGAGCTGGTTGAGCAGTCATCGGAAAGGTCATGGAGCTTTGCATACAATAAGTCTTTAATTGTGACCGTACTCTATGTACAGGGTGTTATGTGAAAATCTAGTTTTTTTTATCTTAATCACCCTGTAACCCCCAAACGGTTGATGTGCCCCCCCCCCCCCCTCCACCCGTACAATTTTTTATTTGGCTAGGTGACTAGTATCCGCACATTTCAAATTCGTTTAAAATTATTATATTGAATGAAGTGCAATGGAACAAAGTGTGTAAAGGATGATTTTAAATATGCGGATGGTATCTATTTGAAATTGCCGCGGTATCCGGCAACCTAAAAATTAAAAATCGCGAAAAAAAATGCCAAAACATTTTCATTGGTTTCATTTTTTTGGTAGTAATGCAGCAACGATGGCTAAATTAGAATTTGATCAAACTTAATGGCAACTTCGTCAACCGCTGACCGACACCCATCCTAATTTGGGGCATTCGTATAAGACACTGTGCTTTGTGAAATTTGACAGCGGCATACTTTCGTCGTTTACCGTGTACACTGTGCTTAGGTCTTTATTTGAAGATAACTTTTTCTGATTCTCGCTTTAGGATAGTGCAGTACTCTTTGGATTTTATTTGTGCTCGGCTGCGAAATAAGCAGACGTACTTTACTTAGTTTTGGAGACTATCGGCCAAGGAGACAGAAAAATAAGAATCTTCGAGCTATTAAAGACTAGTAATCTTTCTAATTACATTTCCAACTTTGTTTTTTGTGATTAAGTGCTTATCGTTATTGAATAGTTTTCGAGCGAAATAATCTCAACTTAATTTGTGTAAAATCCGGCAATATATTAAATATAGTGTATCTGGGTTGCAGAGAAGAATATTCTTTGTTCTTAGGCTACAGTTCCTTGTAATCAATCTTAATTTTCGTGCTTGGTGAATTAAAAGACCGAGGCCCACCTCCCTGAGTTAGCCGCGAAAGGAAGTTTAGTGCCCTTTTTGTTACCCATATACAACATCAGGCGTAACAAAGTCTCGACTTTAAACCTACGTAGGCTTTCGTCGCCCAATTGATGGTCACCATCTGTCTGTTCCAATAAAAAATTTACGTGAAATAACCAAATTTTTAAAAGATATTTTTACTATGTTAAGTAAGATCTGCTGTGCTTCAGACTCACGGATATTTAAAAAAAAATCGCTTTAATATTATTTGCCAAGTAATCCATCCTATATCTAAATGATTTTTGTCTCTATAGACCTACATTATTTCTGTATGCGTTACAAAATTAGTATTTCACTTAACATTTAACCCTGGAATGCTACCCGTGAGTAAATTTTACTCACCTTCTACTAGAAGGTTACACTGCTCTTCACGATATATGACCTCAGTGTCCCCACTTCGCAAGTGCATTGCCGAAGGAAGACTGTTAATTTAAGGGAGGGAGAGCCTTTCTAGTAGGTAAGCAATCGCATTTCCCATGGTCTTCATTGGCCGGGAACCCACTATAAGACTGAAGCTGTAGTATAAAATCCATTCATGAGAAAAAATGTAGAAAATATGATTGCTTTCATTTCTAATTATTCTTACCTTATTTTTTAAAAAAATTTTATGTAAATTTTAAATTATTCTTGCAGGAATCCTTTTTTTATACTTTTTTGTTATTGTATACCACTAAAATATTTCACCTCTTTTGTTTATATTTTTTTCGTGGGTGAGTAATATGTATATCAGGGTTACCAATAAGCGAATATTAAAACGGGATAGCAGTTCAGGGTTAAGTGTTAACGTTATCATTCTCCAACAGTCAAACGTAATAGAAAGGGATGGCAGAGTCCTTTAAAATAACTGTCGACAAAACCTAAATTCTTTAACATTTATTTAATTACTCAGCTTTCAAAATGTCTAATTAAACTTCCGGGCTTAATTTTAAGAACTCATTAAATGTGCCACCGGTCTGCCGCCTTTGTCTTATATTTAAGGTGTTCTGGGGTATTTGAGCCCACCGTTCCTGTCACGTTGTTTCGAAGCATTAAAAAGTGCTCCTTTTCAATGAAATTAATTCCGAATATTTTGTGCCAGCAGTATGTTGAAAATGCCAGGCGACGAAATGCTTTGGTTTGCTCTTACCAGATGATTTTAGAAAAGAAAATTTCAGTCAATTTACGCGTGTCTCAGAGCTGATAAGAATTGAAAAGCACCCTTCGAAACAAATTAAAATATAAGAAGAGAATTATTGTCTCTTCTTACCTTTTGTTCAGCGTTTCTATGATTTTTGGTTGTTCATATAAAATTAGGAACCTATTGAAGCGATAATGTCTCGTATACCTATAGCCTTTGAAATATTGCTTATCAAAAAATGCAAGTGCTAGGGAATGGCGGAAAAAGTTTTTGATAAACACAAATTTGTACTCCCCCAATGGTGGTTGCAAAAAGCTTTTCTTATCAATGGGAAATTGTCTAATTTACAATTAAATTTAGTTAGATTCAAGTATAATTTGCTTTAGTGGGTAAGCATGATAAAAAGTTCAATTTTACCTGAAACCGTACCAACGAGTATGGTAGACGCAATTTCTCTCCCACGAACTATTGTGCATGACAGTTTTCAGAATGACTCAATAGTTTCGGCTTCTCCCTGTCTTCTTCATAAGATTTTTCACCTCTCAATTCGCAGACTTTTGTAAGGATTTCAATCCGTTAATTTTCCTCCCAATGTTGGTTCCATTACGTCGTAGGGTGTGCCAATCCAATTCTATTTTAATTTTTATATTTCTTCAACCGTCTTGTCTTAGCTCGATCATCTCAACAATTCATTTATTTATCCAGCGAATTTTTGGAATATGATCTGGACATAGTTAGAAAGGTCTGCAAATGGTGGGCTATCGATTAGGTGAGTACTCAAAGTTTCCGCAATCATACAGTAATGATTATGATACACATAGGGTAAATATAATTGGGTATTTGCTTCAGGGTGATTGAATTACCTTGTTAATTGTAGACCTCTGATACAAATAAATCGAGTATGGATGTATAATTGCATTAATTCTAGCGAAGCGTCACAGGCGATGCAAATAATAATTTTCGAATTATCACTTTTCTTTTCCTTTTTGTTTTTGGCTTGTCAGTGTCTATATATTTCTAGCGCCTACCAGTTGGCGCTGTTATCAGGGTAATTACAATTACCCAGCAATTTTTGAGGATATAGAATACCCCGAAATTACTCACTTGTTTTTTTTTGGGGTAATTTTAAGAATACTCGGGGTATTTGTTGATAAACATAGAGTAAAAGTAGGCTAATTTAATTAACCGGTTAAATTTACCCCATGTGTATCACAGGTATTAGACTGCCTTTATATTTAAGTGGAAGATCCGTAGTTTTGTCTTGATTGAGATCGGATGGTTGCTCCATATCTGTACCTAGTAGAGAAAATATATCTCTCGAGTAGTTTATACTCGAACATGATGTCTTCTTTATACTATCTGTGTCGTTTATTTCTCTTCAAGTTTTGCCCATGACGACCTGGAAGTTGCTACTCGTATTAGTAAATTGTCTCCTGTAATATTTTGATTCGTAGAGCTGAAGTATGTTAGTGTCATTTGGACAGGAAGCAGATATCATCAGCATAATCCAGAGAGCAGTATTGTATTTCACTAGAGTTGTTGTCGGGAGGGCTAGCGTGTCTTTTTTTACATTAAAACTGTAGGATAATCTTCTGTTATGTGGAACTCTTCATCTAGAGGTGCTATAAGTACCATATATTTCTAGAACTACGAAAGCTATGTAGATTTGGTTAGATTCATGGAAGGAGATAACGATTAAGTTTAACACTCATTGCGACTTACCTAAATATATATTGAGAATCCCCTTTTTTAGTAATTCCCACCCTAGGTTAAAACTGTTGATGAAGTCAATTTCAAAACATTTTATAAATTTATTGAAATTATTTTCAGTAAATTTCAGTCTGCTGTAGACAAGAAATAATCCAGCTATGAAGTTTAGAGTTTGTCTGGTTTACGTATGGTTTGGGAGCGAAAACGTATGTGGTCGCAGCGAAGCAATCTCCGTCGTGCTATTGCTGGAGAATTTCAGAGCAAGTGGTCGTAATCTTCATGTACTTTCTGGCAAAACTGACAAGTGCCTGAGCCAAGCCCAAACTGATACCGGTAGTTCTGTGCAAAACTTTCATAAGTATTATCTTGAAAATATGTAATCTTTAATTATAATAACTCTCCAGTTATCATAGTCAGTTAGGTCCATTTATCGCGCTTACTTTCCTAATATCTTCTATTCGCCTGCTTTTTTTTACGGTTACTATCGGCACCAATATAGATCACTGGCGTAGTTGTTTCTATTCTTGAATACCATTTCGAGTTTGATTTTGTACAAGGCTATGTCCGTTTTAAATTCCAATCATTCATTGAACATCACCGAAACTTTTCCACTACTATTATGAGGGCACTTTAGCTACTATACAGTGTAGGGTTTATGTCAGTATGGCGACGAAAACCAAGCTAATCGATATTCTAACGAAACATTTGTATTAATGATTGAACTTTTCGACCCAGCGATCAGAGAGGTTTCATCGGTATGGTTATCTCCGATCGCCTACCATAGAAGTTCAATGATGGAGGTCACACTAAATGCCTATATAAATACTTTTTATAAAAAGTAAGTGTGAATTATATGGTGGCAAGATTTCTCATTGCACTTTTCAAATTGGGTGATTGTACATTCCGAAGTCTCCTAATAAGACTGCTGACAAGCTATTCAAATTGAATCTAGCTGATATGGTAGATTTCCTACAAACTCTCTAGTTAGGTACCAATGATGTTAAGGTGGGCTCGTATGAAAGTATGACCAGTATTCTTCACCTGTGCATATGAATTTATTTCCACTGCGCAATTTGGTTCCACATTACTGTTTACAGACATAATGTCATTAAATGAAAGTCCAATTCGCAAAAGGCGAATTTTTCCGTCTCTTGTGGATAATTTTACAATCCTTAGAACTGATTTTTTGATGAATTTAGTTTGCTAGGATAGGTTACGTAGGAGAGGTGCCTTTAGAAGTACCTAGCCTGCTTCACTTAGACCACTAGTGGGTCTATTGTGCCACTTATCTTCATTTGATTACCTCTAAAATTGCCCTAGATCCATCCAGCTTTCTTTAGCTTTCCCTAGACATGACCGAAGTTGTTACCTAATAGCCTACCTCGTTTATTCATCAGAGCGGTACACTCGCAGAGTATGTGTTGGACATTCGATTTCCTACGAATCTTTATAGCTCCGGCAAAAATCATTCTCTGCTATACCCATTCTTCTAGCATGGTCTCCTATGACCCAGTGATCCGTAATGGTCCCTACTAGATTCTTGATATATGTTCTGCTGCTATTAAGCCCTTCTCTTTCCCTCTTCCTGTCATACGCATGCTGCAATAAACTCGTGATTTGGTATGTTTCCCTGTTGATCCACCGACGGCTTGCCTTATGATGGGCACCCCTGCTGATCGCCGCTTTTAAAGCTCCGATCGAGATCCCCACATAAGCTACCGCTGCGCAGGTATACATTTCAGAGCCTTTTTGGGCAATCCATCAGCCATCTTATTGTCTGGGAAATCCCTGTGGCCAGGTACCCAGCATAGGGTCACCTTGTGCCGTGTAGTCAATCTTCAATACTGATTTTGTAAAATTGTACTATTTTTGATTCAACCAGCGCAGTATCTAGCGCCATAATGGCTGACTAGCTGGTTGTACTCTGCAGACAGACACCAATTTTTTCAGCTGTTAAATCGCTACGAGCCCTGCTCGACTACATTTGTTTGCAGTCTAAAAGACTTGTCCCACTGCAAGTCTTGGGGTAAACTCCAGCCCCCGCTCTGAGCCTGACAGCGTTAATTGCGGCTACACTCCTGTAGTAGAAATCTAGCGGCAATAAATGAACATGGCCTCCAGTGCCGCCGTAGATGTGGTGCTCAAACACCTAGATATTCCCTGGTAAGCGGCCTTCTGGGGGTTTTGACAGGACATCCAGGTAGCATTTGCTGGTAAGTGCCGTCCACCAAACCGTGTTGCCGTAGCAGGGCATCGACCGAACTATCGCTGTGTATATCCATCGTACCACTCTGGGTATTTATCATCATTTTTCACCATTTCATTCAGTTTGTTAGCGTTCAATCCTTCCCATTTTGTTGCTTAAGCCGAGTAATGATGGATCTTTCCTTTAAAAATTCCGCACTCGCGTTAAAAGAAAGACAATACAAAAAATTAAAAAAAAAAAACAACTGTTGGTAAGAACAATAGGTAATGAACACTACTTACTACTTTCCCATGTCTTTTAAAGCATTCTCTTGTAAGAAAGTGGACAGAAAACCCGAGGTACATTTTGATGCTATTTTGTCATAGCATCACTGGCAAAATCTGAAGGCACAACAACCACTTATATTTGAAGCGAATGCTGTAACATGCATGTACATAAATATATACATTGCGTATGCATATATTTGTGTGTATATACTGTCATTCATAGCTCCTTTCTGCGACACGATTCGAATTTTTTTCCTGTCGTTTATTTCTGCCATGATGCAGCCCCATTTTCACTTGTCTATATGTTTGTTAAATGTAGTGTGTGTCAAATAAAACTGCTAAAAGTTTTCTATTTCTTCGAAACAATCGAAAGAAAAACGAGTGAAGTCCGTGAAAGGTTTTGTTCAACCTGAGTACTGGGTAAAGTTCTACTTTAATGTTTTCACCGCATACAAACATGGGTAAATATAAGAGCAAGGCGTAGAGAAAAATAAATAAAAATATGAGAGGTAACTTCAAGTAAGCGGTTTATACTGAAATATTTACTTGAAGTATAAACATGGCATTTTTAGTAGTTAGCTGGGGAAAGTGTACATTTTCTCGTACACGTCCTCCAGGATTTGCACTTAAATACTTTATTTTATCATATCGGGAGAAGAACCTGCCCCAACTAGCAGTGTATAATTAAAATTGTAACTTGTTTGTGTTATTGAAATGGAAAGCCGATTACTGTTGCAAATTACTAGGTCGAGACTTCAGAAAGCATAATGAAACATAAAAAAATGATTTTAGCATAGTGGGGTAACAAGGATGCAAAAATCTGCAAAGATGAAGATAAATATAATGAAAATAGAAAATGTTTCTAAGGGCCTGTCCGGATCCAAGCCTTCGTCTTCATCTTCATCTTATTATTACAGCTAGTGACTTAACACAACAAGCTCAGCTATTATAATAGTTAGACGAAGACGAAGCTAACCTGTCCGAATTCGTTCATTTGCTCAGCTTGATTTCACAGACAGCGAACAACATAGCCTCAAAATACGTTGTCTATTTAAATAAGTCAACTCGAACCTTGACTCAGTGATCAAGACCAGATGTCAAAACTGTTACACAAAGTAGCAAAGCTCGGTGGCATAGACATGGATTCGGATAGAGCTTGTCTCGATGTTACGTGACTAGCTGTAATAACGAGACGAAGACGAAGACGAAGAGTTGGATCCGGACAGGCCCTAAGTATGCCTTTGTTTTTTAATAATAACCAAAAAAATGTAAACGGATTGATTTTTTGGTTATCATTAAAAATAAAAAATTTACTTAATGGAACATTAGTCGTTAAATTAGAATTTGCAATAATTTATTTATTTTGAAAGTGAGTCAAACGCGTTTCGGTATAACAAACATTGCCTTTTCTTATGCCATATCATTGATAATCATTATTGGAAAATAAATCCCTCTCCCCTTCCCTTTATTATAGATTCGTGCCTTGAAATTGCTCTACATCTAACGTGAGGCGTAGTAATTTCTACTCCACTTTTATACCCTAGATGAAATTTTGAATTTTGCATGTCCGTTTGCCCGTCTGTACGTCTGTCATATGTCCTTCCTCACGCTAACTCGAGAACGTGTTCACATAGAAATTTTGCATACAGACTTTTTAAAGCAAAAGGTATATTTAAGTTCAAAAATGGGACTAATTGGGCAGCTCTTGCTCAATGGTTAAACTAATATCACAATAAAATATAGATAATTCAATTTTTAAACAAGATATACTAATTTCTAAAATAATCCAACAAAATTCATACAAATTATGTGAAATTATTCGGAGAGTACTGCTACTGTAGCAAAAATGTTATTATTGCCACGTATAGGGACGCAAGAAAGCAGCTTCATGAATGTGCAGCAAACAGCTACAGCGTATAAGCTAAAAGAATATAAATATTTGCAGAAAAAATTCTGAATCGGAATTAGCTTCTGTAATAAGAAATAGTAAAAATCAATCCAGATTAATCTCTGAACAAATTTTACTTCTCCTTAGCTGTGGGCTTAGGTGGTGCTTAGGTGTGGGCAGAGTGAATAGGTAGGAGTGCAGCAGATTAATCTCTGTAACAGAATCATCTTCTGTAATCAAGATGGGAATATTATTTCAGATTATCACTGAACAGAATTAACTTCTGCAGGAAAACATAGGAAAACTCTGATTATCTCTGACTTAACTTCTGTAATAAGGCATAGAACACGATTTTTTATTCATATTAGTTGTGATCGAGATCAACTGTGTGAAAAGAATGGGAACATCTACTGATTTTCGTCGGCTTTATATAGCCGCTGCAAATAGTTATCTTTGCCATGCCTCTTTGTGTTTCCCTAGCGACGTTTACTAGAATTCAGCTAGCTGTCATAATGTTGCTTCATGACAGTGCAAAACTGTCAACATGCATGGGTATGCGTCTTTTAACACTATTCCTGTCATGGCCGGTCAAATGACCATTTTTAAAATTTTGATTACAATTTCCAATGTAATTGTATTGGCTTTAAACTTCAAGATTTTTGCTATACGTATAATACATTTCTCAACATTTACCTCGTTTTTTATGTTTTGTTTACTGAGACAAATGTTGTAGTCTACTTTACCAACCACGACCGGTCGAATGACCGGCTGAACCATTTAAGCATGTTCTTAGTATTCCAATAAGAAATATCATTTTGATATTCAAACAAAAATGCCATTTTTTGAGATAAATGATCGGATCTTTATTTCATTATAAAGAGGAAGGTATGCCGTTAATAATGGAAAATAACATCAGAAAAATGACCGCCACGACCACGCATACAGGACCATATCCTTTTCATGAAATTTTCGATAACCAAATCGCAAAATGGCTGCCCTATGTCCTCGATAGCTTCACGAATTCCATCTTTGAGATCTTGAATCGACGCTGGGCTGTTGGCGTGGACCTTCTCTTTCACGTGGCCCCAAAGGAAGAAGTCGCAAGGTGTTAAGTCACAAGATCTCGGTGGCCAATTGTGATCACCTCTTCGAGAGATAACACGGTCCGGAAACTTTTCCCGTAAAAGATCAATGGTTTCGTTGCTTGTATGGCACGTAGCGCCGTCTTGTTGAAAGTAAACGTTGTCCTGATCAATACCATCCAATTCCGGCCATAAAAAAATCATTAATCATCTGTCGATATCGCAATCCATTCATCGTAACTGTTGCTCCAGCCTCATTTTCGAAAAAGTAAGGTCCAATGACCCCGCGGGACCATAAACCGCACCAAACAGTCACACGTTGAGGATAGAGAGGCTTTTCAATAATAACTCTTGGGTTTTCCGAGCCCCAGATGCGACAATTTTGCTTGTTGACGAAGCCATCGAGGTGGAAATGGGCCTCATCACTCAAGATGAGTTTTCGATGGAATTCCGGATCATTTTCATGCATTTCAAGGACCCAATCAGCAAAGACTCGACGTTGTTGATGATCGGCCGGCTTGAGTTCTTGTGTTAACTGAACTTTGTAAGACTTAAAACCCAAATCTTTATGCAAAATACGGTGTAATGACGTTTGTGGAATGCCTAATTCCA
>OZ002740.1:52179361-52388534 GCA_963924295.1 Dioctria rufipes
GAAGACAATTAGATTATAAGGGGTTTTCCAATACGAGGTGTTATTTTGATATTCAAAGAAAAATGCCATTTTTTGAGATAAATGATCGGATCTTTATTTCATTATAAAGAAGAAGGTATGCCGTTAATAATGGAAAATACCATCAGCCAAATGACCACCACGACCACGCCTACAGGACCATATCTTTTTCATGAAATTTTCCATAACCAAATCGCAAAGTGGCTGCACTATGTCATCGATAGCCTCACGAATTCCATTTTTGAGGTTTTTGATTCGACACTGGGCTGTTGGCGTAGACCTTCTCTTTCACGTGGCCCCAAAGAAGAAGTCGCAAGGTGTTAAGTCACAAGATCTCGGTGGCCAATTGTGATCACCTCTTCGAGAGATAACACGGTCCGGAAACTTTTCCCGTAAAAGATCAATGGTTTCGTTGCTTGTAGAGCACGTAGCGCCGTCCTTGTTGAAAGTAAACGTTGTCCAGATCAATACCATCCAAATCCGGCCATAAAAAAATCATTAATCATCTGTCGATAGCGCAATCCATTCACCGTAACTGTTGCTCCAGCCTCATTTTCGAAAAAGTAAGGTCCAATGACCCCGAGGGACCATAAACCGCGCCAAACAGTCACACGTTGAGGATAGAGAGGCTTTTCAACAATAACTCTTGGGTTTTCCGAACCCCAGATGCGACAATTTTGCTTGTTGACGAAGCCATCGAGGTGGAAATGGGGCCTCATCACTCAAGATGAGTGTTCGATGGAATTCCGGATCATTTTCATGCATTTCAAGGACCCAATCAGCAAAGACTCGACATTGTTGATGATCGGCCGGCTTGAGTTCTTGTGTTAACTGAACTTTATAAGCCTTAAGACCCAAATCTTTATGCAAAATACGTTGTAATGACGTTTGTGGAATGCCAAATTCCAAAGAACGACAGGAATGGACAAACCGGGGTTTTCTTCAACACTTTCGGCTACAGCAGCAATATTCTCGGCTGTTCTTGAGCGACGTGCACGGGTTTTATTCTTCACATCACTAACTTGTCCCGACAGCTCGAATTTTTCTACCAATTTCTGTATTGCGATCCGACAAGGTGCTTGACGACGACCCAAAAATGTTCCAGTTTTACGAACCGTCTCTGTCACATTTTCACCATTTTTACAGTGAATTTTATTTAATAATTTCAATGCGTTGTTGAATCGTGTATCGTTCCATTTTTATTAATGGCGTAGTTTTCTACTTGTCAAATGTCAAAAATGACGAATTAAAATAATACCTCTTATTGGAAAACCCTTTATAATAGCACCAAATTTGGTATAGATGTGACCGACCAGATGGCCTTTACAAGTATTTTTTAACATCCTGGACTTAGCCGGGTTGAATGCATGGGTTTTATATAAAGAAACCACGGGAGAAAAAAAAGACGAGGCTAGAATTTTTATTTCAATTGGCAGAAGAACTTGCCGCCGAGAATGAAGAAGAGAGATAGGTAGAAAAAGAAGATCAAACAACATCAGTCACAAATATAAGTACATTCCTGATAAGATATTGCAAAGATAATAAGACTAACAAGATCTGTCTAAAATGCAAAAAGTGTCGGTAGGAATACTGTTAAGGTAAGTTCACGATTGTTTTGTATATTTTTGTTAATAATACTAATAGATTTGTATGCTTCCGGTGATGAACATCATTGGAAGGATATTGGGACACCGCTGGATCAAAAGGGCGAAGCTCTGGCTAGCTGCCACACAAATATTTCGTTTTTCGCTATATATTTGGGTACAACCTGAGAATGCGTCAACGTAGAGAGCTGAATTTTTTTACACCGCGTTTTCATAAAAATTGTAAATACAGTGTAAAAAGTGGACTGAGTTGAGTAACAATTTGTTGGTGTTGCCAAACAAAAGGTTGGGTTTTAACAATATATTTGGTCATTGCATGAGAGCATGTCGACATAGAAAGCTGAAATTTTTACAAAGTATCTTCACACATGGTAAATAAAGTGAACTAAATCGCGTAGTCCGTATCCATACAAAACTTTTAGTTTTAATTTAATTTAACCCTTCTTTTCCTTTAGGGTATAATATTATTGGTCTTAAACAGATAATAGCTTTTTCTCTTGTTATAATTGTAAAATTAAAAGAGAATGCTTTTAGTAGCCATGGGTAATTTTTTATCTGAAAAGTACAGAATCAGTTATACTATAAGGAATTCTTGGATTTCAATCGGCTCCATGGCTGTTTTACAATCCATTGGTAAAGAAATATTTCTTTAAGTAGGTGGGTTTCATTCTAAGCGTAATTGAACTGTAATGCAGCATCTGTAACTCAATTACTGATTACACTAGAGAACTGCATGTTAGACCCTCCCTACTACATATGTACACTGAATTGTACAGGAGCCTCAGGAATCAGGTTATTCATTGTAGTGGTTTTGTTGCTGGCGTCTTCAGAATTTATTTTAAAAAGGCAGCTGGGTAGGTGGTGTGAGCCATTATCTAATAGTTTATTGGACATAGGGTGACTATAAACTCGTGACCTTAAACCGTATTTATTATTTTGTTGTGACTTAGGAAATTTTTATTTATTTATATTGTGATGTTGTACGAGCAATTAAGAAATAATTGTTTTTGTTTTCTTTTTTTTTTAGTTTTAATATACCTATATCTTCTGAAAAATGGAAGTTAAAATATCATCCAACGAAAGTCATACTTATTCATGAATTTTGTATATTATGGCAAATTTATATGCTTGAATAACAGAGCGTAAACAAGTAAAGTAAAGTAATTTTTATCTTTTTTGTGACCCAAGTCCAAGAGGAGTCCGAAAAATTTTAAGTCGCTTCGTGCACTCATCTCTACACTAAAGAACTGCTATTTTATATTTAAAAGTTATACTGTATTTTATCGACTTTCTAATAATACAGAGATTAAAATGTAATCTGTGTACTATTACAAAGTCCAACAAGATACAATAAAACCTTTACATAATTTGTAAATTTTGTAAAAAAAGCCGACCTCCTGAAGGAGAGGGTCCTGTTCGACCACCCCCCCCCCCCCCCACCCCCACCCCCACAGTGTGCCCTTGTTTACGTAAATATTTTTAGTTTTGGGAGTTTCATTAAAAATGTAATCTATGGAATTGTGACTGATAACTTTTGTATCATTATACGAAACAAGAAAAATTACAAAAAACAAAGACGAAAAGCAGGAAGTATTATCTGAGAAGAGGGACAAATTTTATCTCATAAATTTCGATTAAAATATTTAATTTTTCTTTCATTTTAAACATAATTTATTACTTTGTCCTAAGACAAAAGGGTTTTGTTTAATGAGAGAAAAAAACTAGAAAAATCTACGTGTAAAAACAAGAGATGTATCGTGTATATTTACACCCGGCAGTTTTACTACTCACCAGCCTAATACGACTTTGATTCTGGAGCATTGGTATTTGAGACGCAGTTAAGAAAATTATATGTAAATTCGTGACGTATTTTCGAGCTAGAGCTGCTACACGGGTAATATTCCTGAGGCTCGGGTAGCCATTTCGCGTTTTCGCATTTTCAAGAATTGTAATCGATTACGCTGGACCAATAACTACTGTGCACAAAGGTCGGAAGAGACACTAAATCATTGACGGGATGCTTATCACTTTTTATTTTCTTAACCACCAGGTCTATTCATCTGAAAATAGTCAATGGCCTCACTGCCAAAGGGTTTGTTACTGCACTGAGGCCATTTATTTCACGACGCGATACGCCCTCAGATATATTATGTGACAATGCTACAAACTTTGTAGGTGCGTGGAAACAAATCAAAGAATTGCATGAATTGGCTCTGTCTAATACATACTAAAAACTTATTAACTTCATCTCACATGGCGCTCCTCATTTTGGAGGCATATGGGAGGCTGACGTAAAGTCAGTTAATTGTACCTGCGCAGGATCATTGGTGAAACTATCTTGAGTTTCGAAGAGATGTCCACTTTATTAGGCAGCCACCTCTCACCCTGAATGAAGCTGATGTATTAAAAGTCAAGCTATCCCGTCTAAGAAGATGGCATCATATACAGAAAGTAATGCCGAGTTCTGGAGACGTTGGAAATGCGAATAATTCACCTCTCATCAAGGAAGGCCAAAATGGAGAAGCGAACAGGATAACCTTATTGAGTGGGATATTGTCTTAGTCTGCGAAGATAATCCTCCTCCTTCGAGAAGGCTAATAGGTCGAATTATAGCATGTCACCCTGGAACAGACCAGTTGGTACGTGTCGTCGCAGTTAAAACCAGGCGAGGGACTTTCGATAGAGCAATCAGCAAGATCGCGAAGCTACTCGTTAGCTAGAAATGATGTTCTTAACGGAGGGAGAATGTTTAGGTCAAAGCTGAAACAAAACACCAACGACCCAAATGCGTCATCTCAAATGCAACTATATATGTATGCAAAGGTAGATAAAAACCGTGAAGTTAATGATGCATTTTTTTAATGGGCCCAAGCAAAATAAGCAAAGCTTAATAATTCTAATGCGATGACCAGCAAACAGAATCTTGTATTTAGGACAAATGTTATGAAACTAATAGACGACATTTTGGAAGATGCTAACATTCCTCAGACGAGACCTAATTTAATGTTGGAAAATTTATCTTCGTCTTCTTTTGAACTTGGATTCTACTCATCAATTCAGTCTTTTGATATTAGTGGAATGACTGGTGACAGTCATATTCATATTGTAGTGCCAACAACGGACAATGTAACTGCAACAACTCCGTGCCTTTCAGTAATTGCAGGACCTCAATTTTTGAACAATTAAACTCATTAAACGGATATATTTTTAGGACTTACCTTAGACATCTTAATAACCGTTCCTCTGGCTGAATTGACAACCGATAATTTGTGTCTTTTTTCTGAATTTTTTCACAAATAAACTTGGATAAATCAAAAAAGGTATTATGTCCTTAAAGCTGGCAGAACCAAAATGGCAGAACGGGTTCTGAGATAGCGGTAAATTTAAGGCACATTTAAGGCTAATTTAATGCCCAAAATCTAAATTTAAGGCTCCCATAGTTTTCCAAGAAATCACGGTTCTGCTAGCTTTAGATAAAGTTAGCAGAACCAAACAAAGAAACCTATTAAATTTACAATTGCGATACAAAAAGTATATAGGAATTTAAGGCTAGTTTAAGGCTCCATAAAAAACGGCACATAAATAATTTTAGTTAAAGATCCCACAGAATTCCTCCAAAGGACAAGAAAATTGGAGCTGAGATGATTTATAACAGAATACCAACACTGGACTAAATATCCCTACAAACTAATTTCCAAGAACAAATCGCATTGGTTTTGAGGTATCTAATTAGAATTCAATTCAATGAGCCTTAAATTCTGTCGGTCCAATTTGAGCTGTTTTTTAATAATAGGTGTCGATTTGGTCCGGTTCTGCTAGCTGAACGCGATTCTGCTGCTGAGCCTAGTGCTAAAATGCAATTTCTCTTCACAAACCAGACCAGGTATATTAGAACCGCACCTTAAGCTGTTCATTGTGAATTATGTTGGTAAGCACAAAGAATTTTTTGTAATAAAATTTCATAAGTTCAATAATCAAAAGCAAATGTTTAAAAAAATAGTTTCGATTCCATTAAATGTAGCATGGTACCACGATTCTTACAGAATCGCGAAATGTAAAAATCACACATAATAGTAGAATCTCTAGTTTTGCCAACAACTATTGATATGATTAAAATAATGGTCGGTGAATCATATGATGCGAAATATTTAGTTGCTACAAATAAAATTGGCAGAAGAATCAATGATATATCTGTATACGATGCAACTCATATCGCTAAAGATGCTCACTTAATTGCATATGTTCGATATAAATTTCGAAAACCAATTTAATGGAAGATGTATTAGTTTTAACCCCATTGTTGGAAAGACCACATCCAATGAAATTTTTAATTTAATTGACACTTGTTTTATGAGAAAGACATAAAGTGGAATAACTGGCATTGGACTCTGTACTGACGGAGCAGAGTCAATGTCTGGACACAAAGCAGGTCTTCAAGCATTACTTAAAAAAGAATACCTGTAGTTATCTGAACTCCCTACATACTTCACAGAGCAGCTCTTGTGTAAGAAAAATATGGAGGAACTTAACATAAATTTTCTAAACTTACGAAAGTTCTAAACTACATAAAAACACTCCTTTAAAAGTTCGCTTGTTTGCAAAGCTGTATGAAGATATGGAAGTTAAATATACCTCACTCTTATACAATTGTGAAGTGCGCTGGCTATCTCGTGCAAAAGTTATTTAAAGGCTGTTTGACCTCAAAGGAGATATTGGGATGAAAGTCATAATGAAGAGGCACATGTTTGTAGAAATGAGAACTATATTGTTAAACTTCCTATTTGGTTGAAATTTTTGGAAAATTTAGTGTTTTTAATAAATCAATGCAAGGACCGCAAATGTATTCACTGATTTAAAAAGATAGAGCGAAAGCATTCATAAAGAAATTGGAGCTATAGAAATCAAATGTAAGAAAAGTTCATTTTCAGTTTCATTTTTAAATGATTTCTGCGCCAGAGTTAATATTGTTTCCTAATGCACTTTTCACATTAATTCGAAGATCTTGACTTTACAAAGTTCGCGTGAATACAGAATCCATTTCTCAATGAACAAGATGATGAATTTGAATTGTCATCTATTGAAAAGGAAAAAATTAATAGAATTATCATACGATTCTTCATTGAAACATAAATTTCAGAGTAAAACCCTAGTTCAATTTTAGTTAAATCGAAGTGAAGAATATCATACTTTGTCGAGTAAACCAAGGGAAATATAACACATCAGTCAGTTTTCTTGAGAAATATAATATTGGCTGCTAACTGGTATTACAGGTAAGGTAAAATATCTACAGTCCGTCCAAAGAACACTGAGACTTCGTCAGTCTTAGCAACAAAAGACTGCTATTTTCATGTCACAAAAAAAAAACGTATCGTACAACATTGCATATCTATTTCCTTAGTACTTCGAGCAGGAAACTAATTTAGTAGGCAATATGTATAAAATATGTGTACACGAGCCTACCCAAAATGCGCTTTATGTGTGCGTGACCTTGGACCTTGGACCTTGGTCTATCAGATTTCAATGCGGGAACCTGCACCTTACCCTGACGCAAAAACGTAGTAAGATATAAGAAGAATAAAAATGGCCCAATTAACTTGCTTTTATATTTTACAGATTACCAACGTATGTATATAAATATTTAATTTTTCTATCAGTTTTCGCCCAGACAAAATTCCCAATGAGGTTGTTCGATGAGAACATGTATGTTATGCATATATATTAATAACTACGTGAATATCTAATAGATTTCGCCTTGTGTCATACTTCCACTTAAATAATATTTAAAATTTCGCGCCATATACCTAAAAATGTTCTCGACTTCACTGATATACCCAGCCAACTTAAATGTGGTTACGCTTCACTTCTAAGGAAGGAAGGAATTTTCTGGCTTTGGGTCTAGACTTGTCATTGTCATCAATAATTTTACGCCGCGGTAATTCCTTATACGATTACTGAGTTCACTTGTGACGTGTTCAAATAAGTTACAGTTTTTGATATACATAAATAACAACTGTATCACAAATTCACAGGAAGTAATGACAATTAAATTAAATCGCAGGTAAACAACTGAGCAGCCGTCTGATAAGAAATTTCACAATTTAAAAACGGCGGGAATTATTTCCTTGCAGTGGTATTGGTGCTGTTCGCCCTCCAGTTCCACACTTGGCATTCCAGAGTTTTTCCACCCCCCGAATGACTCTCACCAGAAAAAAATGAAGGGTGTGGGTTTAGCTTTAGTTAGTAAAAAATGCAGCCCTTAGCAGAAAATTATTGCTTCAAGATATTGTTTCCCACACATCTCACAATTATCTTATCTTGAGGTCATTACGTTAGATGTAAAATGTCGTTATAGCGTCAGATCCGTTATCTTAGAAAAGAAATTCATGATTTTAATTTTACTTCAAGAAATGGAAAATTTATGTAAGAATGAATGATGGCAGAAAAGCATTATGATGAAATATTACAATAATTAAAACCACAAATAAGAAAATATTGTTGGCATAATCCCTGTAAAAGTAGAAATCAAAACCTTAATAAAAGTATTATTAATATTATTATGTATTATTATTTATGGCAGCATTTGCATTCCTGTAAAAAGGTACATAGCACCAGCAGTGATAAAACGAGTGAATACAAACCGGGGAGTTTAAGTTTAGCTAGCAGAACCGGGGCGAATCGACACCTATTATTAAAAAACAGCTTAAATTGGACCGGCAGAATTTAAGGCTCGTTGAATTCTAATTAAATGCTGAAAAACTGATTCGTTCTGTGAAGAGGAATCTCATTTTAGTACTAGGCTCAGCAGCAGAACTGCGTTTAGCTAACAGAACCGGACCAAATCGACACCTATTATTAAAAAACAGCTTCAATTGGACCGACAGAATTTCAGGCTCATTGAATTGAATTCTAATTAGATACCTCAAAACCAATGCGATTTGTTCTTAGAAATTAGTTTGTAGGGCTATTTAGTCCAGTGTTGGTATTCTTTTATAAATCATCAGCTCCAATTTTCTTGTCCTTTGGAGGAATTCTGTGGGATCTTTAACTAAAATTATTTATGTGTCGTTTTTTATGGAGCCTTAAACTAGCCTTAAATTCCTATATACTTTTTATATCGCAATTGTAAATTTAATAGGTTTTTTTGTTTGGTTCTGCTAACTTTACTAAAGCTAGCAGAACCGTGATTTCTTGGAAAACTATGGGAGCCTTAAATTTAGATTTTGGCCATTAAATTAGCCTTAAATGTGCCTTAAATTTACCACTACCTCAGAACCCGTTCTGCCATTTTGGTTCTGCCAGCATTAAGGACCTATACAGTAAAGTTTGAATTTTTCGTCGTCTAATTCGACCTCTCTAGCAACTAATAGCACTACTTTTAAAATGTTTTCATTATAAAAGGGGTGCACCCAATATTTTTTTATACTTATACGCCTTTTACGGTTTAAAGTTCAAATAATACCACGCTATTGGAAGGTCGTCATCACTGTTTGATTACATTTTGTACTATGAATATTGGTACTCGTATATAAATTACATTCCAAATAGAAATCTCCTCTATGTGCGGATGCATACCGCCAGAAGATTTATCTTTTTCAGACATAAATTTCTTTCTAATATTTATCATCTCGGTGTGCGGCCGACCTTAGTGTTATTATAAGATGTTTAAAATCTGTGTAAAATCGCAGCTACGTAAGACGCAGTGATACCGTCCATGAGTCATTATATAACGAGCTCATCAGAGCTTCCAATCATTTTTTTATTTTATTTATTTTTATCCATTCTTTAACATGCTTAATCTGATAAATTACTAAATGGGAGCAAGTCGTGCACTTTCAAAATATATACATAAATAAAAACAGGCATTACACGACTCGGCAAATTACTCTCCTTTTCAGGTGTACGTAAGGTTTAGTATGCAGTACTAAATAACAGCAATTTCTACAGTCTCAAATTAGCTCATATTTTTATTAAATATTTATGAGTCGCTATGTAAGTAATTACATCGAGTTTATTATAATTTCGCCTCCTACAGTTCCGCCGGATTTTAATTAGAGTTTCCTAGGTAAGCTCAAATGTTCAAACAAACTTTTGAATTAATTTTGTTATTTACACTTTCTTATAACATGAGCACGAGGACAGGTTGCATATGTTTAATTTTATATTTTATTTAGATAAATGCATACATGGTATATAAGGCAGTCTGACAGTTAACATATTCGTCAAATTGAGTTTAAATTTTTCGTTGCCCACTAAGATTGGTATATTATAAAAAAACCTGTTTTAACTATTTGTGGTTCGAATCATATTAGAATTAGTATGATCAATTAAAACAGCTGTCATGAAACAAAAGAAATTTCCTCTTCTAGCCAATATCCCTCATAATTTTGCGATTTTTATATACATATCTACATAACAGAGTTCCTTAAAGCATCCCAATTCCCTGTCCCTATTTTCATCAAGGAATCCAGATAACCACTCAATATTGAGCTCATCCCATGGTCTCTGTGTTTAAATTTCATTCTTACATTTGTAACTAACTGGCATCAAGCTTTTTAGGATTTCCTTCCTAATTACTTTTTTCGCTAACTGTGGCGAGTATTCGAAGATTATTCAGAGCCTTCCTCATTTGGTTTATACAGCTGTCCGAAAATCCACGTATACATTTGAATTTTTGGGAAGATGGTTGGATGTACAAGATATCAGTAATGTAAGAAGATTGATGTTGGTTGAACTAACTAGATTGTGTATGAATCACAATTGTTTCAAGTTTAGAGATAAATTCTATCAGCAAGTTGATGGCACAGCAATTGTTTGTGCTCTAGCTCCTTTTTTATCATCAGACATTTATTTGGCATCCTTGGAAATACAGTGTAAGGAAAAGCAGTAGTTTATTTTCGTAGTTTATTTTCGTCTATTAAATTTACTTCTGAGGTAGGGAACAGTAACACTCTCCCTTTCTTGGATATCTTAATTAAAAGAGTCGAAAAATTGTTTGCTTTTTACTTCATGACCCATCGTATGCTGAATATTCCCATGAGGGACTTTGACTACAAAACGTAGTAGAAATATATTTAAAGATACTGGCTAGATCAAATCGCTATAATCTGGAAATAATAGACGCACTTATACGCAAACTAAACAAAAAAAAGTGGATACGAAACATTGCTACTTTAAAAGGGGATAGTGAAAGGAAGGAGGTTAACAGAATGGCGATTTCTGTAATTTCTGTAATAAGGATCGGAATAATTTCAGATTAAACTCTGACCAGATTTATACTTCTGTAGTAAGGATAGGAATAATTTTCAAATTAAACTCTGAACAGAATTATACTTCTGTATAGAAATTGCGAACACGATTTTTTCTTCAGATTATACTCTGAATCAGATGAAATCTGAGCTAAGAATGGTACCATCTATTGCGATTCGTCGGCTTTATATAGCCGTGGTCACCAGTTGTATTCATTTCGCCTCTTGGTCTTGCCCTAGCAACGCTTATTACAATTGCTTGTAATTTTACTGAGGCGAAGGCGAAGTCAGCTGACTGTATAAATGTCATCTAATGACATGAAAAAAATGTCAATATACGGAGGTGCATAGGATTTGGTAAGTTCGCGATTTATCGGTTAATTTCATAAATTGTTTTCGTTTGTTTTTTTTTTTATAATTTAAGTAAAATAAATTATCACGGGCTATAGACTTGAAGGGTTATAAGAATATAACCTTGTGTGAAAATTGTGGTCCAGCTGAAATTGCGTCTGGTGGAAATATGCAACATTTAATTAGATAAGTACTCTGAGATATTTTAAGTTAGTCTTAATACTTTGTGCTCCTCTTTTTTTTGTAGGAGCTGTTGTTTCGTCGATGAAATGCTTTGGGGCGTATTTCCGACGGTGGACTGAACAGTTAAACGTACATACATGTTCTTACTGCTCGGTGATTGACTCGAGAGTAATCCAGGGGTGTGTTTGTGTATGACTTTGTGAATTTTGGTATGTTCCTATATGGGCTGCACCTGTAAGCATGCATGTAAGTGTTATATTGGTCTTAACGATTGCGGCTACTCTGGACTTTTGCTTGAGTGTGAGCATGATTTGTGTGCATTTTTGTGTAGGAGAATCTTCCCAGTATAATCCTCTTAATTGTCGCCTCTGTGAATAAGAATCATATCGTTAAAAAAAATTCAAAAAACACGTAACAATTATTCTCCCTCGTGGAACTTTTTCATCGTCCAACATTTTCCATACGACGACTTCGATAATGAATCGTACATCTAAAGAATTAGGTAACCATTTCCTTACCACATTCTTAATGTGGGTTGTCTCTTTGTCGGATTATTGTCGCCTTGGAAAATTCACTGTTGTAATTGTCGTTTGTTTGCTGGCTCATAGAAATATGTCCAAGTTTCCTCACACAATGTCGAGTACTACTTTTAACCAGTATTGGATAAATTTCTTCAGTATTTTTAGCTCCAGTCAACTCACACCTTCTTTCCGCCGAGCAAAAATCTTCCTGACGGCTAGATGGTCATGCACGATTATTTTTTGAGGTCATGCCCACCCGGAATGACTTAAATCAGTGTAGCTGCAGCGGCAGTTACTTATCATCCATTTAGAATGTCCTAATCGTAAAACTTACAAACTTATCACTATACAGATAATAGCCTACTCAAGCATTACAGAGACAATAATTGACGTGTTGAACCTCACACTTTTGGCGATAAAATCATTTTATAATATAAAGGTCGTCAGTTGCGAGTCGACATAGATTTTCTGTACTCCGAAAAGGTAAATACGGCATGTAATAATAAAATTCGAGGAGCACTATAGATTTTCGAATGACTAGCAGAGCTTGGGCAGCCCGTAACTAAGAAAACATGATTCTGTAATGAAGAAACGCTGTAGTTGATAATTTTGGTACCTCGGCGTGGCCGTTTGTAAGGGCGGGGGGGGGGGGTGGTGGTGGTCCAAGTGTTCATCTAACCCCTCCTCTGGCAACAAAATTAAAGGATCATAATATACTTAAATTGGCGCTTAGCAAATAGTTTCTACAGTAATCTACAATTTTTTTTCCTTTCGTTTTAGGACATTTAGAAAGAATCAATTTAAATGTTCTTTCGTTAATAGATCTGTTGTGCAAAAACTTTCTGGGTAAAACTTATTCGTGTGGTGGGGGAAATATGTAAGAAAAATAGAAAAGTAACGGTTTTCCTGCAACTTCGTTAAAAACAACAAGACGAAGTGTGGATTGACATTTGAAATTTCAGTTTAGTTTATATATGAATCTGATTTGGATATTAGTGTGGACACTGTCGGAACGAAATTAATCCAGGAAAACAATTGTAGCACATGATAAATTCACTCCAAATCCTGCAGTGAATGCGTTACGCAGCAGTGTGCTCACAAATGTGGCGAGGTAAAGCGACTAATCCAAATCAATATTAATCTATTTTTTACAATTATAATATATACCGAAGCAAGCAACAATGCATTTAGTGTGTTCCTATTTTCTATTTGTTTCATATTCTCTGTAAAAACTTTCAGCAAAAGCATGATATAAAGATAGGAATTTTTTGTGTTTCTACGTCATGAGGTGCCTACTGTCATTTCCAGCGAATTTGTTTTGAGTTTTTCGTATTTTATTGACTGAAATACGTTTTGAATATATTAAAATATTTAACAAAGTATTAGTTTTTTCATTTAAATCACTTCGGGAAAAGTAATTATGTGCTAGTGGGAAAGCAAAGAGCTTTAAAATAGAAAAATTTTTCACTGTGAAAGGACGATTGAAATTGAGACGAACAAATTTCTGACATTTGTCGCCAAAGGAGGCAGCCAATCAGATTTTCCGGCCATATCTTGTTAATCTTTGTATCATGAGCAAAAGTACAAAAATAAACAGAACTTCTCTTATGACAGCTGTCAGTTTTCCTTGAAAAACTGTTGCAATAGAAAGCAATTACGTATGCAAAATTCATGTAATTTGTCTGCATAAACAAGCAAATAAAGGGAAAATGTGCAATTTCATGCAAATGAGTACGTGAATTGAACTAATATTGACCTTAAACTGGCGTTCGTACGTAAAGATAGCTTACGGTTGAAATCTGTCAGCTTTCCTCCACTGTGTGACTCCAACCAAATCTGAACCTTGGACAGTGGTAGTAATTATCACATTGAAATTTGAATCGCGACGAAAAATACATTAAGCCACCAATTTCAATTGCATATTTCTTAACTGTCCGTCTGTCCATCTGTATTTAGAGAGCAAATTTTGCACACGAAATTTTTCCAAATTTGGTAACTCTTTCTTGGGGTTACCATATAAAAATTTCATTTGCACTATGTATTTAAATACTGCGTGAGAGCGCGTCAACGTAGAGAGATGAAGTTTTGTACACGATGTTTTCATAGAAATAGTACACATATTAATACTTTAAGGAACGAATATGCTATTTTGCTCCCTAGTTCTTGAAGTTTCAGGTCTAATTTTTATTAAATTTTCGTGAGCTTCTTTCGCTAACGTTGTTGTAATATTTGTGGATGGTTCTATTGTAATTAATTCACCTGGTTGTCTGAAAAGGATTTGAGCTGTAGCAACGCCGAGATCTTCTATTAGGGCAGAGCGAATAACTAAGGGAATCCAATTCTTAGGGTTTTCTGATGCTCCTTATCGCAATTTTCAATTGTCTATGAAACCTTTCTACAAAACCAATATAATAAGAGTGATAGCCCTTTGTTCTTATTCGGTGGTTTCCTAGTACAATTGCAAGTTCTTTAAAAACCTGTGATTCAAATTGATTGCCTTGATCTGTCGTTAACACTATAGGAACTCCACAGCGTGCGATCCAGTTATGTAAAAAGACATTGCAGCTAGTGCGTGTTTGTTAGTTTTTGTTAAGAAATACTTCAGGCCAATATGAAAAACGATCTTTGATTGTTAAAATATAGCTGTATCCATTAGAAGGTGGGAGGGGTCCGACTGGATTCAAATGTATATGTTCAAACCTTCCCACGGAATGTTGAAGGTACCATGAAGAGTATGAATGTTTCTATAAACTTTTGCCCTGTGGCAGGATATATACATATGTTCTGGCCCACGAATTAACATTTTTGTTCATATAAGGCCAAAAGTATTTTGCCACAATTAATTTTCTCGTTGCCCTAATACCCGGGTGTGACAAGTTATATATAGTATCGAAAACGAGGCGGCGAAGATATTCAGGTAGATATGGTCTGTTAGTTCCCCTAGAGGATTCGCACCAAATTTCGCAATTCCTACGAGGGATGGATGCCATGACTAGTGTGGTTGAAGAATTAGTATGCTTACATTCATTGAGTATCTTTTTCAATTTTTCGTCCTTACTCTGTTCTTCACATAGTGTTTTAAAATCTAATTTTACAAAGTGGGCTACTATGTCGATGTGTACCCATGAAAGTGCATCGGAGACAATGTTGTTGCATCGTTTTATGTACTTAATATCGTTCGTGAATTGGGAAATGTATGTTAGATGATTAGTCTGTCGCGGTTATATAGCATTTGTTAACGGTTTATGAAATTTTTGAATTTTTTTAATAAAATTTTTTCAAATGAAATAAGTATTATAACTTTCTAATCGAAAAGAATACTTTTTTAATCTTGTTGTAAAAAAATCAACTCACTGGACAACTTCAAGAAAATGACCACGAAAGTCATCGCGAATGGAGTGAAAGTGAAAGATGCTGCAGTTCCACAATGACGATTTAGAATTTTTTAGAAATTTAATCATGAGTTGCAATGCTAATTTTACAATGAATAACAATGCACAGCAGTTATTTAGGAGTAATAGGGAACTAGATTATTTTGTGAATGACCTCCGCATCTTCATAGAGGAGAATCTTGTCTGCTATTTGGCCTGATGGAGTCATTAGATCATTATTTTTTGAATATTCTGGAGAGAATGTTGTGTTTGTTCCTAAACGCGTGCGATGCTGCAAAAGTTTCTCTTTTTTATAAAAATTGGGCAACAGGATCTCTAATTCCAATAGCATGGCGCTATAGGCAATATACAACTCGTGAAATAATCGAAATTCTTGAGAACGCATGTCCCGATAAAATAATGTCCAAATCAAGTGATATTTGATTGTTGACTTCGTTTGCTTGATTTGAGTGCGTTAGATTTTTTCTTCTTCTGTGGCTACTTTAAGGCCTCAGCCCACGGTTCGTGCGCGATACGAGGATGTACTTTTCGTAATTATTTCCAAGCAAAATATGAATGAATTTTTCTTTATTAATACTCATAGTCAATATATGCATATAGAAGATAACATAAAAAAAATTTATACTGGAATCTAAAGTATAGTTTGCTGTATACGCCGCTACCAAGAGGAAACTCAGGCGAAATTGTTGCTCGGTGGTTGACAGTGATTAAGCCATACGGCTCATCAGAAAAATTAAAAAAACATTATATTTAGAAACTAGACACATAGGCTTACAGCACCACGTTGGAGAATTTCCATAACTTAAAAAACAATTGTCGGATCAGCGAATGTTAATTCCGATTGTCATGGAAAATGTTCATCGTTCATAAGAAAAAATAATAAATAATAGAAGAGGAAGCCCTTTATAGAAAAAAAAAAATGCTTATGTGGTGCCATAGAAACTGGACTTTCTAACAGTTTAAGACTTTGCGCTAGCAAATGGGATATATAATGCTTTTAATATGTTGTCAACCAGGTTGAAAACTATAGTTTCGAGAAAAACGTGTTCGAAGTTTTGCTGAAGGATAATTAAACATACAAACTAAACGGTTAACGGTTCTTTAGGAATAATACTAAATTATAATAAGAATCTCTGGTCCAAAAATCTAAATCTATACTAGCACGAATACCCTCTCATATCTGTATCCTGCTTTTTTAGTTTTGGTTCAAGTATTTTAAGCAAAACTTCGAAATCTGTCGAAGATATTCTTGTAAAATTTGTGAAAAGCCAATCTTTATCTTCTCATATTCACGTAGGTACTCCACTGTTCTAACTAAACCGAAGTGCGAAAATAACATGTAAATGCTATCAGGAGATGCGTAAAATTTCTTACGCTTTATTGGAAAAATTCTTTCAACTTCACTATAAAATTCATTCGCAATTCACCCCACTTATATGCGTAAAAAGGCACCATTACAGTGATTTGGATCTGTAAAAATTTTGCGCCAAAGCAAATAAATCGGAAAAAGAAAGGATGTCATTAATAAATTAACTATGAGTATTGTTAGTGTGAATATTTGAGTTTTTCTTATTCGAATAAAAACTTAAAAAATGAAACAATTATTTAATCTTTTGAAAACTATTACATATACTTGTGGTCCTGTAGACCGCATGCTACTGTTCGTGTCCTGCTATGCGTTGCCACTTCAGGAAAGTTAAAAGTGAATTGTTTCCTTAATTTTAATATGTCTATCGTTTGGTTCAGTATCCACTTTAATAGTACTTAGCCCATACTCGAATAAAAGCTGTATTCCTTAAATTTTACAAACATGCTATACTTTAGCGCTAATGTTACATAAACACATATGCACAAATTTGTTTTTACAACCCATATTTTTGTTATTAAACGATAAGTAAGACTATAAAAATGCAATGTGAAGTAAAACTCCACAAGTAAATAACACATCGAAGCGAATAACTGAATTTCTTTGCTAATGTGCGACACTAAAAACTCGCTGAAAACTTTTCTAACTTTAAAGCTCATATGATTTTCGGTAAGAGCCCATTCGTGCATCCCCTTTAGGGCTCTTTTCTTAAGCAAATATTTGCTTTTGGATATATGCAAAGTGCGCCCACATGGCATCGTTTACATGGATTCAGCTGCAATTTGGAATGTTGAGATGGAAAATGTTAATATTCCGGAAAATACTTGCAGCAATCTTCCGGGTGCTTGAAAAATATCATTCATAAATATTCACAGCTATTAGCCATCTATTTAAATGAGCGCACAGGAAATTCAAAAATAGATCGCATGGATATTATTTCATTTTAATAATTCATAGCTCTTTTACGGCTGACGACTATTTGCATGGTGCTCATAAATATTTCTGTAAATCTGACATTTTGTCAGCGAATGGTAGTTTTTCAATAAGTCCTCGCAAAGCCATGAAAGGAAGTAAAATTAGCTTACGTGGATCCAAATAGTTTCGAACAGGTTTATAGCTAGGTATATAGCTATTAAATGTGATGAAGATAAGAGAGCAGAGGTGGGTGATATGATTTTGTTAAAAATGCTTAAAGCTCTTTTGTTTCCTTTGTAAAATACGATACAATAGATAATAATGGAAAAACTCCTTTATCATACCTATCCACAAAAAAGGTAGTAAAAATGAGATTTCTAACTATAGACCTATTGCAAAATTATCTTGCATGCCCAAATTATTCTAATCTATTATTTACTCTCAACTATCATCTTCCTGTAAGAATTTGCTCTCTTCAAACCAACATGGGTTTATTTCAGGCAGGTCTACAACAACTAATTTGTTGGAATTTGTCTCGGATACTATTTGCGGGTTTGCAAAAGGCTACCAGACAGATTGTATTTATACAGACTTTAGTAAGGCGTTCGACAAGTTATCTCACTCCGTGATACTTTTTAAAATCGAAAAGTATGGGTTTCCCCCAACATTTCTAAAATGGACGGAGTCTTATTTAGATAACAGAACATATCAAATCTTATTCCGCCATTCCATCTCTAGAGTCTTGAAGGCTTCGTCTGGCGTGCCTCAAGGTAGTCACTTGGGCCCGTTGTTCTTTGTTCTATCTATTGACGACATTGTCTCTGTTGTGAGGCACTGTAAAGTCTTGATATATGCTGACGACATTAAGCTTTTCGCTCAGATTAAATCTGTTAGCGATTGTGAACAGGTACAGGCTGACCTTCACAAATTTTACGACTGGTGCAAAAGTAATAATTTGGTACTAAATATAGACAAATGTGAGGTTATGACTTTCCACAGAAATCAGAAACCAATCACTTATGATTACGAGTTCTCGCATTCCTCGATTCGCCGTGTTAGCTCTGTCTGTGACTTGGGTGTCAAATGTGACCACAGATTGAATTTTATCTCCCATATAAACTATATGGTATCAAAGAGTAGTTCTATGCTGGGTTTTATAAAACGTTGGTCCCGAGAGTTTTCAAATCCTACCATAACATTGCGTTTGTACACTTGCTTTGTAAGACCACTTCTGAATACGCTAGCCAGGTTTGGTCTCCATTTTACGGTATACACATAGATCGTATCGAGTCTGTTCAGCGGAACTTCTTACGATTTGCTCTCAGGCACCTACCCTGGAATAATTCATTAATTCTTCCACCCTATGAGGATCGCTTGAAGCTTTTAAATATGCACTCGCTTGAGAAACGTCGTATGGTTGCCGATATAACGTTTGTGCATCAACTCTTAAACGAGAATATTGGATCTCCATTTTTACTTAACAAAATCTCTTTCCGTGATAGTAGGCACAATTTAAGAAGGCTACCTTTGTTGCATGTCTACTCCTCAAGGTCTAACTTTAGCATGTATGAACCTGTTAATCGCATGTGTATTACTGTTAATAATATGGCTGAGCATTTTGTTCTCGACGTTTCAAAGCATGTTTTAAAAAAACGTCTATATAATATTTAATCTATTTTGTTTAATGTTTTCTGCATGTAATTTCATCTGGTGTTTGGTTTATGTTTAGTGTAACATACTAGTACTAACACCGACTAAATAATGAAACGCATGTATTTTTGACCGTTTATTTATTAAACGTGTCCATGCAGCGAGCTTGTGTTAAGCTGGTTCTGATAGTGTTCTGATAGTCATTATAATAATTTGGGACTAAGTTGAAAAAGAAAAATGAACCTTGCACACTTGGAGTCTCGAAATAACCTGTAGTCCTTCTTTGCTTTGCGCCAAGATCTATAAAATGGATAAAAATAAAAATAAAAGGCATTTGAGAGATGCGGCATTGACCTCCATAGTCGTTTTATGAACAATCTGAAATCAAGTTTGCAGCTCGGCATGTGAATTAGATATGTGGCGTCCTGAACGCACAACAAATCACCAGTGAATCTGGCAATATTTGTTTCGTAGTTCACGGAGAGAAAAGTTCTCACATATTATGCGAAATACGTCATAATTTATGCGTAGTGCAAGCATGAAATCCAGCTTAACTTAAATAATCATAAGTTCGAGATTATAATTCTTAAATTAAGAATATTTACTTGTTCATTCATGATTAGAATTCATATTTTCATGAATAAAGTAATACATTGAATATGAATAATAAATCAAATGGTAGGAATAATACTTCATACATTTTAGAAAAACGGATTCGGAGATTATGCACAATAAATACTAAATTGTGATTTTTAATAATAAATACATCGTAATAGGAGTACGAGTTTTTATGAATAAAAGTCATTTATAAGTAAGTATAATCATAACTTTTGAATAAAAAATCAAACGGTTATACAGAAGAATCATAAATTAATACAGGTACATTCATATGTACATGCTATGTATACTCCAAAGTATACAAGGTGTCTTGAAATAAATAGGAAATATTTTGAGGGTGGCGATGCTTAGAAACCATACATACCATAAATAAAAATATAAATTTGATAAAATAAACAAAATTTTATTGATTGGTATAAAAAAACATACATAACTCAAGGTCTAAGATACAAATGTGCATAAACAAGAAAAAGTTAAACATAATTTTAATTATTTATTTAGTAATATGTATTTCAGTAATTAATTGTACATAATAATATTAACGGAGTATTTGTAGGAAATATAAAGTACCTACATAAAACATAACTTTCAAATTATTCTAATCATAAAACATTTTCCACCACAAGGAAATGAATGTAATTCAAAAGGCTTTTTATATTCAAGATTATCAAAGCCTATACAAATTAAATCTGGTTTTTTCGAGCGAATTGAATAAACAGAATAATGTTCATCAAATCTAATAATCTCATATTCATTGAGTATAAAAAAAAAACCTTTATAAAATTCAATGAAATCTGTAATTCTATATACTTGTTCGTTTAAAATTATATAATATCCAACCTTAAAACATGTTCCCTTATAACTAATAATACTTGATAAAAAAGAAGTTTTTGTAGGGGATTATCTGAAACTAAAGGTGAGCTAATTTGCTGTGATGAAAATGCAGATTCGTTGTCATCAGGATGTGTTCTTAAAATATGGCGCTTGTAAGAAGAATAGTCAAAAAATATTGAGGAGCAATTATTTTGCGAATAAATTAAATGTGGGTTTGCTTTGGTTAAAACATTAATTAATTTTAAGTGACGTATTAGGTTTTCCACAGACGGAAAGTTTGAAATACAAATAAAGCAGTTAAACATTTTTAAATTTATTGCTTTAGATCATTTATAAATGGGATAAAATCGGCGGATGTGAAAGCCTGTGTGTAAATATTATAAAAAAAGTTTTACACAAAGTACCAAAATTATTGGTTTTCAAAAGAATACTCAAATATTAATACAAAAAATATCTTAAAATAAGTGTCGAATGCTTGAAAGAAGTTATTGTATAAATATATTATATTATTTGCAACTAAAGCGAATTGCAGGCTTTCTTCAGGATCTCCTGCTACTATTAAAAACGATTGAAAAGTAATTTTTTTCTCAACACAAAACTGTTTACGTTTATTAATAATTGTACTAACATCAGCTATTGTTTTCGTCTTCACAGGAAAAGATTTCCATGCGTCACCAATGCTGACTTTCCAAACTTTATTTTGAACTTTTTTCCGAGATTTGAGTTTCACTATAGCTTGCAAAACTTGAAAAAGTTCAAAATTACGTAATTCTGAAAAAATTAAAAAGTTCTTGATTACTTAAATTATTAATAATAAAAAAATTTGTCTAATAATAAAATTTTTCAAATATATTTGTATGTTGAATACAGTTGGCAAGTTGAATGTAGCAATCATTATCATAGAAAAGAAAGTAAATTTATTTTTAAATATAGACACAGTTACATAAGCTTCTGTTTCGATTTTTAACGAACATTATTTAGAGCTAACCTATGTTTTCATAAATACATTTGTTACAATGTAGATAGTAGTGTGCACATAATAACTTACCTACGTTAACGGAAAGTGTTTCCAGTAAATGGATGGCAGGTGAAAATTTTACAAAATTTTTGCAAACGGAAATAAATTTGTCTTCAATTGAGGTCCAATTAGTGAAGAAAATATTTAATTTTCCCGGAAAAATTAAATCAAAGTCAATGTCTATCTGTAAAATGTAATTACCAATAATCAAAAATTTTGCTTTCATATTGTATTTATGAAAAATACTGAGAAATACTTACAAGGCGACTTCCATTGCTATTTGTAAGTGAATTTTATATTGACCTTTCCAAAGCCAAATGCAACTGATTATTAAGACATTAAAACTGCGGTGAAGATGGAGTATCACGACTCTTTGTATCAATATATTATAAACATATTATAATCAATTAGTTTTATAAATATCAAAAACAGTCAGTTTCATTATTTCAGCTGTCTTAACTAACTAAATATTAATTAAAAAATATTTAATGTATTGTTTTAAAACGAAGTCGAAATGGAAAAAAAATGTTGACTTTATCTTTATTCTAAATCACTTTCACTCAAATGGCAAAACTTAGAATCGTTTTGTTTTATGCACTTAACTGCCAAACGGTACAGTTATCTAATCGCATCACCAAAAGTATATTCGAAATTCTTGCAATAATAAGAACAAGCAAAAATTTTCGTTGGGCAAATGGTACAAACTACCTGATAACAATAACATTTTCCTGGCAAATCTACCATTTTTCATTAATGGTAATGCAAATCGATTTCAATGACAAAAATACTATTTCCATCGAATTTTACAATGCGAATAAAATTTTTGCTATTTGCAATACCTTTATTTAATTTAATGATTTTAATAACTGCAGTAGTTAAGCAATTAATTATTCCTATATATCTTACTCTTAGTAATAATTGTATATATAATTTGCTTACCTTTTTCCTATTTATTGCACTTATTGCACTTAATAAAAACTTCTCGCTAGCACTTTGTAGGATTACCGGCTTACTCAAAATCACATCACTGAATAGTTAGTTAATGGCACAAGGCAAACAATTGAAAATGAAGAACGGTAATTTTATTAATATTACTCATAAAACTTTAAGGAATTAATCATTAATTATGCCGAATGATATTAGAAATTTTGTTTTGTGATTAACTTATTCATAGATTGTGAGTATAATATTCTTCATAGTGATTAGCTACTTAAAGTTTTATGAATATTATTCATAGAATTGAATTTTTTTTCATAAAATTTTAAGAACCTAAGTTTCTCATGGATTATGAATATTACTGATATGTAAAGTACCATTTATACAGAAAAGTACAAATCTTATGAATAAAATATAATAAGGTAGCATAGAGTTTCGAACACCAATTTTATTACATTTATAAACTGAATTCATAAGCTATGAATAACATTTGATGATTTTCATAAGCAAGTTATTGCTTTATTGCTGAGTAGTGAACATAAACTATGAATTAAATTCATAACCCAAAAAATATTTAAAATTTAAAGTTTATGAATGTATTGTTCATAATTTGTGAGTTAGGATTTTTCTCCATGTTCCTCGATAGTAATACTTGCTGGTCTTAGAAAGTACTAAACAAGTAGACTATAATTTGTACGAAATAAAAAAAAAAAATAGGTATGACATCCTCACGTCGAATTTATACGAGATTAGTTCATTGTACAAAAGCTAAGATTTTGAATTTGATTATCATGTTTTGATAATTTTACTTGGCCGTCGAAAAATAAGAGGAAATAAACATTGGATACCAAGGAATTAAATACTAACTTTTCATTATTCTTTGTATAGCTATTGGGAATGTGCAGCTGCACTCGCTCAGACAGCGGTCCATTTCCTATTCATTCTTTTCTTTTTAGCTACGCCACGAATCAGTTTATTACGAAGCATTGTTGAACTCTAAGTACTGCTCGACGTAGCGACGAGTTACCACCGACTGAAAGGAGCCGATCCGCCAAGGTATTAATCTCAAGGTGCTCACTGACACTCTTGTCAATTACGAGGTACTCGCCGAAGGAACGTCTCCAGTTCACTCGTCAAGATTCATGAGCAATATACACCTCGCTAAGGTTCTGAGGGGCGATACTACATCATCTATCTCGTCATTCTACTTCCAAGAAAAGGCTGACGAATAGTGTCAATACGGACCCTCATATATGAATGGGCTAGCTTGACGTTAGGTCAATTGGTCAGTTTTCTTTCTTCAGGTACCCTTAATCCGAAGACTTCTTCTGCTGAAAATCAGCGTAGTTGCGTCATAGACGCCACTACACAGCACTGAAGAGAATTCTACACCATCTCTGAAGTGGCTTCTGGAACATACAGGATTGCATTCAGCGCAAGTCGAATAATGGGTGTCTCTTGCAAATTTGTAATAAAAAAATGTAATCATGATTACGATTACGATTGATCAATCATTAATCGCCAAAAATGATTACTTTTCTGATTAATATTACCAATCTGTAATCACTGTAATCATGATTTCAGATTGTAATCGTAATCGTTAATCATAAATCAGATTGCATTTTGCCCAACACTGGCTTCCTTTTTTTATAAAAGTAATGCCAACTTTTTAGCATCATCTCATTTTAATTTCGAAAAACGTTTTGCAAAATTGCGTGTTTTTTTTTTTTTAGCAAAAGGATTTAATAAGACCTTCAAAGCTTTGCCTTAACATATCTATGTGCACTTTTAAAAGAAATTCGCAATTGCAATGTACTTGTGACAAATTTCTAGTGTTACTAATAAAATACGGTAATACTATCAGTACCGGTAACAAAAGTAAATCTTTTGACTGGCAGAAACCAAAATACTTCTGATTTGTTTATTGGAATGATGAAAGCTACTGCCAGGTTGAGAGAAAGTCCCTGAATATTAGAAACGCTTTAAATTTTTCTACATTTGGTCAGCAGTGGTATTGTTTTTGTTACTATATATTGGGACATATGTATAAGGAAGAGATAGAGCGATCAAATTTCTAAATTACAAAAAAAATTGCAAAAACAAAGTAGAAGAGAGGGGTTAAAAGTTCACTTCTTTTCTCAGTTCTTTCATTTCAGAGTTGTAACGACTCATTTTAGTTCCGCCAGCAAAAGGATATATTTACGGCCCTAATCTATAAAATTATCAACATATCCTAATTTAACTTTACCTTCCCTGATGTCCTCTTTCAGCTGATTGAACAAAGTTGAGCTATTATTGGCCATAATAATAAAACATCCGTACAAAATAATAGTAAATAATATTAATTGCACACAAAATTACTAGTTGATGTTCATTTTGTACGAGTAACGTACATTTAAAAATATTGGGGTAAATCAGTTCAATAGAAATGTTTGCAAGATTTTATTGATGGACTTTTCTAGCTTTTTCTGCGCCAGCTTGTTTATAATATTCTCGAAATTCAAAATGCTTATAATTTATTACTTTTTCGGTTGCCACAACTGTGACATTCGGCAATATTTCTTGACCCATTATAGACCGGACGTAATGTTTTATTTACTTCAATGTGTTGAAACTTCGTTCACATGAATCTATCGTTGAAAAATTCGGAGCGCGATTTCAACATTTAAATAGGATCTTGTAGGCAATGGTCGTGTCGTGAATTGATTGAAGCAGACTAGCGGCGTACATTTTCCTAAGAAGATAGCTGGGAAGGAATCCAAAATCTTCAAAAACTTGTCCCAACATTTCATTCCTCCACATCAGTTAGAAAAAAGAATCATCAAACGATTCAAAAATTGGTTTGCGAAGCTTTCCTTTTGTTTACATACACATCATCTTGTGATTCAAAACGTTCGAGTCACATTTTTTCATTTTCTTGTTTTTCAACGTTTGCTCAAAAAAATGTATAGGACTGTCAAAAATTTTACTCATATCTGAATCAGGTACCAATCTAAGTCTTGTTAAGAGGGTTAATATAATTCGAGAACAAGAAGTTTATTTGAATACACGGTTCAAAAGTAATTTATATTTGTCAAAGGCAAATGTTATTTTTTCAACGGCGCCCTAAGCCACAATACCTAAGACATTTTCCTCATTCCTTATGCCTCCTCTGCGTCACAACTAAAATTGTTAATTTCTCGGAAAATTTTTTCACAGAGTAATCCTGTTAAAGTTTTGATTTTAACGGTGAAACGGCCAGCTGCCTTTATACATTATTTTGTGCATACATGTTTCCTGTATTTATATAAATTTCTTGAGTCCTCTTCTTTATTGAATCTTACAAATTCTAGAAAAAAACCAATTAATCTGTTATTTATAATTAGTGTGTCGGTATTTAGCATAGAAATCTAGCACTTCTTGATTGAAATGTAGCAATATTTTTTTGTGAGAAGACTTGTCTCCGATTTACAAACATTTTAACTTTGTTTTGCTCCGGTCAGTGGGAAATTTTCCATTTCAGCCTAAAGCATACCGAGTATAAAAGCGAGTAAGAAATCTGAATAATAATATACATTTTTGTCTCTTATAAAATAGTTATTTTTGAAAACTAAAAGGGGCTTATTTGTCGTATTTTGCCCGGGCAGGTTTCAAGAGCCATTCTGGCCCTATATATATAGTAATTATTAGTGTATTACCTTTGAGCGACTGCACATGGGTCTGGAGGGTGAACAATGGGCCTTGAATTGCCCTAAGTTCGGGGAACCCCTCAGGGTCCAAAATCTCGTTTTTTCAATCAATCAAGTGTATCATATTTATTTTAAAAGAGTTAATTTTTTTCATATATTTGTTATTTACAGAATATTTTCACTCTTAACCCTTGTGTCAATACCTATATACCTGGGTATGTTTGCAATTTTGAGAATGAAAAAACTTTATCTAATCTTAGAAATTTTTCATCCTCAAGGGTTATATTTGTAGCTAATAATATGCTATAAAATTTTGAAAAGTATTCTGTGGTTCGTCAGAAAATAGATCTTAACTATAAATATACGTTACTAAGCTCAAAGCATACCCAGAATACATTTTTTTAGGAATGCGGATTGAAAGCAATAAAGAATAGAGTTAATTCTAAAAAAAAAAAAAAAAGAATTTATTATGACAAATATTTTTTACATCTCGGGAATTCTGTAGAATGTTCTGCACATACAGGCTTACAGCATGTTGTGCAACATTTTCATATGGGTCGCCCCTTACCCTCCTTTTTGCAAATACAGCAGTTACCTCTGACTTTCAGTCTACCCATTTGATCCCTGCTGTTGGTCCACTTGACGTGGATGCAGATGGTTTTGGTATGGTATTTGGTGTCCCATCATGCATTCGAAGTTCCTCATAATGTGTGAATTCGCTGCTCTCATATGTACAGCTACCATGGTGAGGGCTTCACCAAGATGTTGCAGAAACATACGTCTCATATTTGTCGTTTGGTTAGAATTGTCAAACGATCCACATCCAAAATATTTAAAAAACATGCTACTTTATGCTGTCCTTGAAATGTTCCAAGAACTGCATTCCTTGCATCAACAATTATCCTACCTCTAAGTTTTGTAAGCTATATGCAGCATACCCACTTTTCGGAACAGGCCTAATTATAAAATTATATTCTTAGGAACTGTTTGACTAAATATTCTCCTTATATAATGTAACAAATTAATAATTTTACTTCTGATACCTATGTACATCCTTCCCATTTATGGCAGTTACCAAACAAAATGAGCTTTAATTCTCAAAAATCACAAGATATTTAAATAGAAAAATCCATCCCCCTTTGCAAAACAATTTTCCGTTGTTTTACACATAATGAATTTTCAATAGTAATTCTTTTCAAATCAGCGGTAAAAACAACCTCAAAGGTCATGCTCCTTTATTCGATAAGTTTATGACCTTGTCATCTCGTATCTTTATACTGAATCAGCATTTTTATGATGATTTAACGTTTCTATATAAGGCGTCCTAAAAGCTCGAACTATCCTATAAAAACTTTGATGAAGTACAAAGTTTCTAGATAATATTCTGTAAATATATATATATATGTACATTCATCTGTATATATGGCAACCTCTACTCAAGCATCTCTTCGACATCATTCAACCCAAAGACCTTTTTCTTGAGTGAATAGATACTAAAATTTCTTTATTTAAAAAATCCCTCAAGTTCCATCCTTGCTTTTTTTTACCTCTCATCTTATAAATACCTACCCTTGAGAGGTCAATCATCAGCTATCTATTTAACCATAGTGAGCACGATTAGTATTGAGATTGTCTTCTTCGTTGGAATGAATCATTTGCATTAATGTGATAAAGTTGAAAGCTTCAAGAATCTTATCATTCTTATCACGTTTCATGGAAATATTCACTTAGCCTTAGAAGGAAAATATTTGCCGTGTTGTGGAAAAGAATTGTTGGAATAATTTTGAAAGTAAATAATATAAACATAAATAAAATTTCAATAACTGAATATTCTTGAATCAAGTATTGCTTTTCAAAAATGTGTGAAGCTTTCTAAAACGTTAATCAGTGTTCAAGCCAAGTTTTCTTATATCAAGCAAGCTATTTTATTGATTACCGTTGCTTGATTTCAAGCAAGGGTTGATTCTTAAATAAATATCGCCTATTCATTTGAGTGGATTTTATTTCGATCGAATTCAAAATGCATGAGATTTTTTCTAAACTATTAGGATTACGGTTTCTACTGGGGTAGGAAAACTTTCACAGAAAGAAGAAAATTTCTTCTAATGGCAATAAAACCGTAGATCTGATAGAAGCCAAATTTAATTAATATATGCAGAAACACTTCTTGTAATGAAAAAAATTCTTATGATTTGAAAGATATGCTTATACAACGAAACTGACTTGTTACAAAGGAGAACATTTTACATAAATACATAATACAATGTGTATTTCCGAAACTTGTTCAAGCGTAATGTGCGGATACTGGACATAAATTTATCGATAAAAATTAGAAAAAAAATTATAAGTTAGATATCTTAAAACCAAAGCCGTTTCAATTTTTTTTTTTAATGAAAACCACATCTTTGGTTTTTTCTTCGTTTCTATTTAAGTAAATACTACATTTTCTTCAAAGTAGTCTCCTTTGAAAGCTAGACTGCCTACCTAGCTAAAGCATAGTATGCTGTTTCGTTTCCTATACAAAATCTATGTAAAAAAAATGTGGGCGAAAAGTGCCACGAAAATTTCGGTTTGGGATTTCGTAAAGTAGTATGCTGTTCAAAAGGAAAAATCAATGTTTAGATCATGGAATGCAGATGGCGTTAATATGAAGTGCAGACATATTTCCGCAGCGATTTATATATCCAGACCAACGAGGTAAGAACTAAAGGAGATGCAAATGAGAAAATGTCACGTACCCATTTCTAACATATTGACACTGTTATTGTTTAAACATAAGCGCCGTAAAATTTGTACACCTGTTTACAATTGTACAATCTGTGCGCAGTTTTAATCGCTTTTATTTTAATATACTCAAAAGTATTTACTGAATTTGCAAATATGAATATAAAAAAGTGAATAAAAAGTTCAGTGGTAAAAAGTTGGTGAGTAATATTTGCTTCGTGCCCCTACGGTTATTTCACGGGTTTTCCTGCGTCAACGCGCCAAGCCCAAAAGAAATCAAACCTAAGTATGGATTTGACAGTGAAGACCAATGGCGGATTGAAACATACACAAATGCAGGGCAATTTTGGGTACGCTCATGTACACGGATTGTACATATGATTGCATCTCCTTTAGTTATTATCTCGTTGGTCCAGACATATATTTCGCACGGAAAAGTTGACAGATATACCCTTTGCAGTTTGGCGCTTTGATACGTATATGTAATTCTTGTGATTTTATGTGTAATTACTTCAGTCAGTTTAATGTAATTTGAATTGTGATTTTACATTTCTCCACAACTTTTTTCCATGTAGAATAATATGTCCAGAATGCAAGCGAAATTTTCGCTTGAAGTGCGTACTAGGCTTAAGATTATATATAAAAAAAAATATAGCAATATCCAACAAAAACCTAGTAAAAAAAATGAAATTATTCGAAATTTGTAAAGATAAAAGGTTTCTATTTTCATTTTTGATCTGTAACTTTAAAACTGGGTCATTGAGGTGAAACTTTGTGCATGTTTTATAAAAATTCATGATTTAGTCTACAAACTCTCCAAAAACTATGGGTCTACCTCTTTTCGTTGTCATGATATTCACCATTTAAATTAGGTACACTCACTCTTGTGCAAAGATCAAGAGGAATTTAAACTGATTTAATTTATATAAATTTTGAAATCAAACAAACATTTTAGTAATAATTTCAATTAATTTATTAAATTTTCAAAATGTCCATCATTTTACTCAATGCGTACCGTTGCACGTAAAGCCACAATACGCGTTGTTCTTTTTAATATGTCGCGATTGTTTCTGATTTGATTCCTTCTGCAATTATAATTTTTAAATTTTTTTATATATTTTTATAACTTTTTTTTCTGATTTTTATCGATAAATTTATGTCTAGTATCCGCACATTTCGTTTGATCAAGTTCCGAAAAATTGTCCAATTTGAAACATTTAAAATAAATCTTTTTCTAGAATAACGACAAGTAGATTTCATTTAAGCAATTGTATTCTAAATAACATTTTCTAATTTTCTATACAAAAATTTACTGTCATAATTTAGAAGATATGTTTACTACTATTAATCTATTTTTTCTATATTCACTTTGAATAAGACGAAGCAATTGGTTTTCTTATATGTCCACTAATCTAAAACTCGCAACTAACTTTCCTCGATACACATGGTACCGAGCTTATTCTCAGTAAAAATTTCACTCTATGAATTCGTTTGCTGTCTTCTAAATTAATGTCGTCTTAGCCATGCTGCTGGAAGGGAATACGACATAGTTTTATTGTATTACTTTTCGTGTTAATTTAATTGAGCTTGGTGTTATAATGTTGTCAACAGAAATCGCCAAAAACTAATTAAATGAACAGTTTTATATTTCTTTCTGCAAATCACCTCAAGGGCTCGGCTAAAAAAGCTGTACTTTTTTTTTTACTATGGCACTCTCTATTTTGATCTTCCAGTATTCTTCTGGTTATGTATCGGCTGGCAAATCTAACGTAATGCTTTCAGACCGTGAAAAAATAATTATTATATACTATACTTATATATTTTATAGATTCTGTTAGGTACAATCAAAATGTTATTAAAACAGAAATCAGAGGATTACAGGATCTTTCAAATGTCTTTGGACAAAAATTACAAGACTCTCTAAATTCAAAAAACAATTATAAATATAACTTCGACATACCAATTTCCAATTTAAGTGACTTTGAATGTCATATTCCAAAATGTGAAACAGATATAAATTACAGAAAAGTGCTGGTAAGGTACTTGAAATGTATAAATTTACAGCTTTAAACATGTGGTTTTTAGATAACTGATATATGTTTGGTTAGAGGGAAAAGTATTAAAGATACCGTCCGTGGAGTTATTAAGAAACTGTTTGAAATAAGTACTCAGAAGACAATAAATTTCTCGGGAAAAAATTGGAAAATTAAACTTGACGGGACAGTTTACCTAAAAGTTATATTAGGTAAGTAATATTATTAATTCCACTTATAATTCCAGTCTCGATTGTATTTACTTTTTACTATTTTCAGATACCGTGAAATAAATCCGCTACAAAAATTTTTCTGAGGACGCTGCCATAGACGAAATAAAATTGTTCTTCCAGCGTGCTAACGAATAAATTCGCATCCAATGTAATAAAAAGGAGAAAACTGGAGAAGACTTTAGTATTATTTAATAAGTAAGAAGCTTAAGCTAACATATGAAAATTCTTTGAAGATAAGAACATATCCAAAACCCCAGGGAAATACAACAAGCTGAAGCCAGCCAAGTGCACTCATACAACAAAAAAGCAGGCGGTGGACTTTAAATGAAAATATAATGTAATATTTCATATAAAGATGCCGCAGGTATTAGTTAAATATAGGTATAAACCAAAATATAGAATAGAAGGTAATATATTCCCTCGTGATATTTTGTGTATCTTCTGCGCATGTATACGTCATCTGAATTATTGTCGTTTGACAGCTGCGCTTTTTTCCTTCATTTTCGCTTGTGAGTTGTATCTTATACCGTGTGTGTTGTGTTTGAAAATAAATAAATTTTGTTAAATAAATAAGTATGGCAGTTTGTTCAGTTCTTGGACGTGATACCAATAATAATAAGAAAAGTAAACAATATACAAATAAAGTTAATAATGTGCCTGTGAAACTATTTCGCTTTCCGAAAGATTTGGCAATGACAAAAGTTTGACAGAGTAAATGTGGCACGAAAGAAAAACTAAATTTGCACGCAGCCTATATTTGCTCAAGGCATTTCACTGGGGACAATTATATTCGTAACTTGCAACACGAACTTCTTAAATATTCACCACAAAGTTGTAGAAAACTTAAACCCATTGCCATTCCGACAGAAAATTTTCCTTGCGCCAGTTCCTCAAATAAAGAGAATTTCGACCAAAACAAACAAATTATTTGTTATGGAATTAAAGAAATTAGATTCTATATTTAACAGATTTAACAATATACAGGAAGAATACGCTCTTGAACCATCTGACAGATATATACAAAATTTGTTTTCTTTGACAATTAACTGCTCTTTGGATCATGAAATTATAAAAACATTTTTTCGATGTAAAATGTATTTTAGAATCAGAATTCAAAATCAAAACATAATAAACAATATTTGGAAGAAGAAAAATCAATTTAAAATAAAATAAAATAAAATCTGTTCTTAAAGTTATAACATATTGTACTTTTTTTTAATACGAAAATTTTAGTCGAAAAAATAGGTAAGTTGAAGTTGTTGCAGTTACAACTTGCATCTTTTGACACAAACTTTTATGGGTATTAATAATAAAGAAGAACCCATTAATTTTTGGTGACAACACTGAAAAAAATTTAGTTGGCCAGATTTACTATACTTCTATAGCCAACTGAATATATGAAATAGTGCTACAAAATATATTGTAAATAGCAAAACTATAAGAAATAAAGCTTAAAACTATGATAAAAGTTCATATGAGTATATGAAATTTAAGATATTGCAATTTCAGCCATATACTTAATGCGATGTCCTATGGTTATATAGCTTTATTTCATTAAAAATATAATCAAACTGCTTACTATATTTTCTGGGAGAAGTTACTATATTTTCTAGCTTCCATTTTCATATAATGCATTGGATATTTTATTAATGTATTTGAGCTCTTCCCTTGTATATAGTATATTTGATGTACGCACATTTGTATTCAAAATTATTTTGGTTAAGAATACCCAAGGCATAATGTATAGTGAATCATGCTATACAGTATAAGAAGAGAAGCCACAGCTTATTTCTAAATCATAAGAAGCGCACGTGTCGGGAAGTTTTTAAAACCGGTCTGATATAGTTTATAGTCAATATCCATATACAAATAAGAACCACTACAATATTTTTTGGATAATTATACCTAACTTTACTTAGATAATTTCATTCGCAGTGGATCAGTGGTACAGTTTGTACCTATCATTTAGCTCACTGGCAATTTCCAAATTAAAGTTACTGTCCTGAGTGTAGTGTTTTACTGCAGTTGTTTTCAAAGTGCTTTTTTTTCATTAACTACAATGGAAGACAACAATTATATCAAAGAGATCCTATCACGTTGGGGATTTTCAAATTTAATTGAAAAATTTCTTGGAGAGTATTAGATAATTCATTAATATTTTTACTAGATTTATTATACGAGGAGCTACTATGCGGTATAATTTTGATTTCATGGCTGCCATGTCATTAAATGTTTTATATACGGGTTTTCGAATATTATACAGTGAGAGGAAATTGAAGAAATTGAGCAATTTTATGAAAAGCTGATGTTTGTATTCGAGGTATGTGCAGTGCACATACCATCGTATAATGATTATAAGGAATCTAAAAGAGATTATCCCCCACGTTCGCAAACAGTTATGTCATAACGTGCAGTGTCTTTCAATGCAATTATTTGCATTAAACTTATTTTGGAATCTTTCGAGTTTTCAATGTTTTTTAGTGCATTCTTCTACATTACACATGTTTTTAATTTTTCCCGTTTAATTTTCTGTGTAATTTTCACTCACTGTACATTTCAATTTCTTCATCCTCTATCAGCATAATTTTGAAATCCGAATATTGTAACCACTTTATACAGTACTCAATAGATTATAACTATAATGAGACCACGCCTAGTACTATGAAATGGATGTAAAAACAAAAATTTCGATCCATCTGTGTTTCACATTCACGATTCAAATAAATATCTACATAATGTACATAAATATATTTTGTCGCATTGCTGTTTCTTCGCTTTTTCAGTAAATTCACCGAATCTAGCATGTTGAATACCTACTTCGTATCGTTTGTTATTAGATAGCCAAACAAAAATTATCAATGCCGCTCATTTGCAAAGATTTAGAATTGACGACTAAAATTTTTATAAGCTATTTCATAGAATTATGTACTCTCTATTTTTAGATATAATCTTTTAGATAATCCTCATCGGTCTCTTTGAAGAATTGGCATAAATGAAATAAAATTAATTTCGGTATCTGTTCTTACAGAGGAAGAATTTGATATAGAATGCTTCAAAGCTTTACAATACGAAGCACTAAAGGAACTCATTCCAAAACTAGGACCGAGACAACTATTTTGGAAAAAATTTCAAGAAGAGTTCAACTTGCAAGGAGTATAATATACATCAACCAAAGTATTCTTCTTCCGTATTTTAATGAAAGCACGAATTACATTTTATAGACTCCGAGTATTTCATCATCTCAGTCAACTGGTGGGCATACTCCTATTAATGACACTTTATTTGAAAATGAAAATTTAGATGACTGCGTCCTTTTAAATATAAGTGATAATACTTTGACGAATAATTTATCAAGCGTAAGTTACCTAATTTTTGGAAAGGACGGATATTGAAATATAAGAAAATTGGTTACAGTTTATTCAACCCCAAGAAATTGATAAAACTTATCCTGGTTCTTCATGCTCAGTTCCAAATATATCCTCTTCTCAAGAAAATAAATGTTTTCAATCTATTCAACCTTCATCTTCGCAGCAAGTTCTTAATTTGACTCCAATTTTTATTGAATCTGAAAGAAAATGTGTTGAAGAATACTTAAAATGTCCAAATGGATACATGATTCGAAATTTTTATGGGAAAAATAATAAGTTAGAAACCAAACATAGAAATATACTGGCCACTACGATAATTCATAAAGAAATCGGTAATTATCAAGGAAGTGAAATTAAAATTACGACAGCTCGGTTTTTAGAGCTTCAACAACAGATTGTTGACCTATTTCCAAAAGAAGAAGCTATATACCATATAATAAATTTACTAAAAGACTTGCTGCTGGTAAACTTTGGGAAGCTTATAACCACATTAAAAGAAAGATAAGATTAAATTTGAATAGTGAACTAAAAATAACGACTCATAAACCAGAAGGCATAAGTGATGAATCTTTGAAAGAAAAACTTGAATATCTTAAAAGTCATGTTGATGATTGCGAGCTTATTAGACAAAGCTGGATCGATACGAGATTGCATAGAATCGACATTTTAAAAAGTGAGAGTAATATGTCAATCACAAGTTATTTCAACACGTTTGCATTTTTGAAAAGATCGTTCGGTGTTGAGCTACTTTTTGAAGATTTTGATTTCATTTATCCAGAGACGACTAAAAAATTCTTAACGTCTTGGAAAGCTATTAATAAAAAAATTATTTCATATGCCTCTGAAAAAAAGATTAAAAGCTTTATTTCATGTGCTGATAAGAATAATCCATTGACCGGTTTGTTCCTCATAGTACATTTTTTATCTTCGGCCTGTTATAAAAAGAAATCAATAACTGGAAAAAAGCGAACGAAGCTTTCAAAACAGTTACGCTACAAAAAAAAAAAAAAATAGAAACAGAAATATTTCTTATATTCTTTCTTATAGGACTCATGTTATTTGCTTGAGGATCGAGAAGAGATTAAAATTCAACTGCAGAAAAAGAAGAAACACTTTCAGCCAATAGTGTTTTTCGTTGGTGAGAATTATGGTATGTTTATATATTTGTACTTCTTAAATTTTGAAAATATTTGATACCTGGTATATTAACCCACAGATTCAATAAAGAGATCATTTGTCTTGGTGGATGAAATAATTTATGATTTTGAGGAACCTTTGAAAGCCGTAGATGCATGTTTCAAAATAACAAATGCTCTTCATGCCAAATATCCGGATGACAGTGAGCCCGTATGGCTATTTATACAAAAATTCATTTACGGAATAAATACGCCATGGGATAAAAAATTTACGTCAGTCAATTCTTTGATCACAGATCTTACATAATAACGGCTACAAGCTACATTGAACTCCCTACAATTGTGGATTGGCTGAATTACCTATTCTAAGTTTTTCAAAATAGTAAGCATCATTTTTACTTTACTTATATAATTCATTTCTTACATGTAATATATATTTTTTATTTTATTATTAATTCATAATTGTTTTTCTGAAATAATGAAATTTACTTGTTTTAAATGTAAAGAGGAAGTACATTCTCTTAATGAGCATCTATCTCATATAAATTTGCTTCACAGGCACGAATCTATTTTTATTTGTAACTTATGTAAAGATAATAGAATATTTGACAAGATTAACTCATATCGTAAGCACATTAGAAATCATTCAAAAATAAGAAAGAGCAATACTCTTGTATATGGTGCTAAAAGTAAGCAACCCAACGTTGCAAATACTTTTGTAAATCAATCCAATATAAATCCTAATTTAACTGAAAACGTAAAATTTGATAACGTGAACTATACAGGCAATGTCTATGATATCAATACTTGTAACTTAAATTTATTACATGAAATTATAAATTCAGAAAACTTAGAATTAATAACACAGCTTTACAGAAAGGAGAAATTTTGTCGGAAACATATTCAAGAAACAGTGGTATTATTTGCATCATATGCCCAAAGTGATATATTTAAAATAGCCGAGAAATTAATTATTGAATGTTTTAAAAAATGTCCTAAGGAAAATAACACATCTTTTGAATTTGATATTGCTCAGATCTTTGCTATATTGCGGCAATCATATACCAATATTCTTACAGAACATAAAAGAATTAAGTTTTTAGAAGATCAATCACTGTATTTATCTCCTTATTCAGTATGCATAGGGGAGAGGTTCGACCAAGTTAGAAATAATAATGAAGTGTATTTTAAGACAATAGACGTAAAAGCTAGTTTTATTTCTATTAGAAATACTCTTTTATCTTTCTTGCAAGGGAAAAATGTGCTCGAAGCAATACTGCAACATAAGAGTAAATTGGAAAATAATAATTTCGCTATAAGCAACATAATCCAAACAAATTTTTGGAAAAATAAAATATCTTGTTATTCAAAAGACGATATCGTTCTTCCTTTATTCATATATTATGATGAACTTGAAACCAATAATGTTCTTGGCTCGAGAGGTGGCTTACAAAATATAGGAGCTGTATATTATTCATGTCCTTGCGTTCCACCTTCGCATAGTTCACAATTAGAGTATATATTTTTGGCTATGCTTGTTAATAGCATTGATAGAAAATTGTACGGTACGCGAGTATTTCAACCTGTCCTAGATGAGCTAAAATTTCTTGAAACAGTAGGCATCAAAGTCCTAGGAAAAACAGTGTATTTTTCTTTATGCGTTTGTTTGGGTGATAATAAAGGTGTTAATGCTACCTTAGGTTTCACCCATTGCTTTGTTGCGAATTTTTATTGTAGGTTTTGTAAAATGCATAGAAACGTTGCCAAACTAAGTGTCGAGGAAGATGTAGAGTTGTTAAGAAATAAAACAAACTATCGTAATGATCTAAATGCAAATGATGTAAGCCAGACAGGTGTAATTAGTGAATGCATTTTTAATCATCTCACAAATTTTCATGTTACAGAAAATTACTCTGTTGATATAATGCACGATATGCTTGAAGGAATTGTGAATTATGAACTTTCTCTAATCATCAAAACTTTCATTTACGATGATAAAAAACAACAAGTTGAGGTATTCATCATCGGAAATGCTTTGGTTTTTCATGTATCTTCCATTATTAATATCCGATTGCATTCCTGAACGTTATCCCAAATGGAATCTTATTTTGTTATTAAGAAAAATTTTAGATATTGTTATGTTAGAATCAATCGATATATCTAGCATTTTGCTTTTAAGATCTTTGATTACAGAGCATCATGAACAGTTCATTGATATTTTTCAAATGACACTTAAGCGCAAGCATCATTTTATTACCCACTATCCTCACATAATGGAGAAAATTGGCCCATTAGTTCATTTGTGGTCTATGCGATTTGAGTCAAAACATCGGGTTTTGAAAGATATAGCTCATTCCACAATCTCCCGAAGAAATATTTGCCACACAATATGCGAAAGGTATCAATTACGAGAAGCTTTTGTTACATCAAAGCCTAAATTTCAACTTTTAATTCAATTCGGAAAAAAAATTTATCCTAGCTTATTTACCTACAAAAATTCGATGCAGAACATAACTAATATCACAACTTGCTATAATTGGTGTAAAATAAATAACAAAAAGATCAAAATAAATTCTGTAATACAAAGTGGACACGACGAAGATTATCCAACTTTTCTTTTGGTTGAATTCATATGTGTTACTGAATCTAAAGAAGTATTTTTGGCTGGTAATGTTCTTAAAACAGACTATTTTGATGTTCATAGACATTGCCATGTCGTAAGGTTATCAAACAGTTATAAGCTACAAAAGTTAAATATATCCTCGAATATAAAGATTTTTAATTACCTTGAACTTAAATCAGAGCATTTTGTCCTCTAATGATCTACAGGAAACAAATTAATTTAATTTGCATAGGTTTTATATTTTTGTTGTTTTAATAAATGTATTAATATACTGAATTAAGATAGTAGTAATTGCTAATCCATTATACGTTATACAATACTTTAAAAATAATTATAAGAACATTACTCCCAATTTGTTATCACCCATTTTAATAATGTGAATATAAGTCACTTTTGTCATTATAAGCATATTAAATCTACTATAACATGAAATTAATAAATGTTTTTCTTATGATTTTGAATAACTTATCTTTTCGTAAATATCTTTTTATAATATTTTTATTGCAATTGTAGGATAAGAAAGTGGACTTGGCATAAATAGAGTGTATAATAGAGCATATAATATGTACATTACATTATGAGTACTATCACGTCTTGCTCTATTGAACTTCTAGGCGGAAACACCCTATATACACGGGAGCCAAGCTTCGCTACTTCTTCATACGATGTTCTCATAAATTGGATTTTCTTGCTGCATTGAATTGTCGTACATGAGCATGTGCACTCATATTTAATTGAAGGGCAAGATTTTTAAAAAAAATCATATATCTACCTATAGGATGTGTTGGAATATAGCATAATACATATACTATATATGCTATATAAGCTGGAGTCAAATATTATTGCAGTAAAAGCCAAATAGATTGGTTCGAATGTTGTAAGATTAAGGTCCTCATATTATATGGTCGTTACATAGTCATATAAATTATAGCAGTTTTAGCTATATATGAGACATCTATAAGGAAAAGGTCCTCATATATGAGCTATAGTCATATATATAGCGATTTTAGTGAGAGTGTGATGATAAGACAGCATTAAAAAATAGTTCCTTTCATTATAGATAATGGCTATAATAGCTAAATACATAAGCATACATATTATATGATCTTTACATAAACATATAAATTATAGCAGTTTTAGCTACAGAGATTTGTGAAACAGCTATAAGGAAAAGGTCCGCATATATTAGCTATAGTCATATATATAGCGGTTTTAGTCAGAGTGTGATGATAATACAGCATTAAAAAAGAGTTCCTTTCATTATAGATAATGGCTATAATAGCTGAATACATAAGCATTTTAATGTTGAGATATAATCATAATTGCAAAACCTGTATAGCAGAAGGACTTATACTGCATAGCATATGGAATTATAGCTAACAACTCCCATAGCTATGCATTTATATAAAAAAATCCTATATACAGACAAAAATCCTACCATAAGGTGTTAGATATTATCTCAAATTTTATTGAACATTTTACTAAAAAGAATAGTAAATCCAGTAGTTATGGTATAATGTAAAATTTCATATATATCACCACTGTCCCCAAATGTCCTATCCACATAGGTTGGGGAATATATAAAATATAGTAAATTTAGCTTAAATTTTTTTCAGTGAAGTTTCAAGTCTTGGTTTGACTCACCAACAGCTCCCACATAGCGAAATTGGGTGATTTGAAAAACAAATGAAAAAATGAAAAAAGAAACAGATTCATTCCAAGCGAATCTAACCTGTATACGCCACGAGAATTTATTGTCTACGAATTCGTGTAGTATTGCAACTAGGTAAGTATTCACTTTTAAATTGAAATCTGCACTCACTTCTACAATAGATTTCAAGTGACGTCACACGAAAGAGAGATATAGTATAACGATATGCTCAATATATTACCTTGTCTCCTGTATAACTTGGTTATAAACCCATTTGGTCCTCACGGAGCTGGGAGCCTACCTCTACCAGCAACGAACACATATGAAATTTTCCATTGAATTGAAGCAATAAATTGTAATTTTATTAAACGTTTGATGAACACAATATCATGTTCGTTTGGGGTTGGCGACTGTATCTGTTTTTGTTTCCTGGTATGTAATCCGCTTAAGGATAAAATGCGGTTTGTACGTGTTTTTACTTCGAGCTGTTGCATCTGTAATGCTTTATACTAAGTATTAATTTATCTCTGACGAGAAAGAAATTGTTTAATTTATTTTGTGAAGAAATTAGTCATAATGTATGTGAATACAATATGCGCATGTTGGCAATATGCCCACTGGCCGTAGTTTGGTTAATTCACGAAAGATGACGGAAAATGTCATACGCATAGATTACCATTAGGCCACTGTAATACATGAATTGTAAATCGGGTTAGTAGGTAACGCAAAGCGAGTAGTGTCAGCGAAAATTGTTTTTTTTTTAAGACGTGGTCTTAACATTTACAAGTTAAGTATTTTATTAAAAAAGTAAGAAAAAAATATGTCATTGTCCTGCAATATCCTGTATTCAATACATCCGTATTGAAGCTTAGATTGTGGAAAAAAAATTATTGATTTGCAGTAAAACATTAGATAAAAACAAAGCCTTACTTGATTTCTACTTCATATACAACAATATGCCTACTATGCGGAGTTGGCAATAGCCCATGGGTATATTGCTAGCACGTTATGCTCCTATTGTCAGCATGTAAATTCTTCACTTTCTTATTCTTACCTAATGTACTGCTTATATTCAAAATAAATATTTCACTTGCAAGAGATCATTTTTTTATAATTTCAACCCTTTTCATATCATGGCCATATTACCAATACCGTGTTGGCAATATGGCCATTTTCAAAATTAGGTAAAACATATTTCAAAATAATTTTCCGTGACAATTATTATTATTTTTTTTGGTTCTAAAACTGTTGTACTTTATTATGACATATCATTGCCGTTTCTTGTATCTTCATTATCTTGTTAAAAAAAAAACAAAATTTCTTAGGCTGGGCATATTGTATTCACTTAATGTTTGAACACAGCTGAAAAATAAAAAAAACAATTACAATACAATATATAAAGTATTTAATACTTCCCTATAATTCCAAGATCCTGTGTCCAGTCTTCACTTGCCTCCTGTATCTTCAACGTATCTGAAATGAAAAAGATAAACAAATATTAGTTTAAAGCAACTAATTAAACAAAGTAGTATACAAAAAACTACAAGCACAAGCAAATTACATGCAAAACTGCCAAGAAACCAATTTCTTGGCAGTACAACAACAACACTGTGTAAATGTACTTATGCGAATTTCTTAGCGAAATTCATGTTCCCTGCATAATGAACTATTGCAAAATATGCAATTATGTTCATACATGCAAACAACATAAAGTCGCAGCATATATACATACTATAATTTACGAAATTCAACAAATTTTGTCATTGTTGACATTTCATAAATCATTTTCAAAATATACAATAATTTGCATAATTTGCAGATTTCTTGCAAATTATGCATAGTCAAACTAATACTAAAGAATTAAAGATAATATTTATGCACTTACCTTAATAATTAATCTTTTAATTGCGACGAAAAAACACATAAACAACACGGCACTTTCACAATAAAATATCGCGATACGAACTGTCAAATTGACTCGCGAGAAAGTCAATTAGACGAAGTTGGCTACGCGCTACCTGTTGGTAATGCTTAAAAACCGCGAAAGTTACCAGGTAAGCAAATATTCGCGAAAAAAGGTAAATTAAATTCCCATAATAAGTGGGAAAGAGAAAGATGCGAAAACGAGATGCAAGAAAAAATGAGAAATATTTGCGTTCCACATTGGAAATTGTCATAATATGGCAGGAAATCGCCATCTTGATAAATTTCAGAAAAATTAAAATTTAATATAATAAACTACGAAAATTCATGGATAATTTAAAATAAATTAGTTGAAGGAAATTGGCACGTTTTGACATAAGTATATAAGTCAAGCAAAGTCGAAAAATATGCTTAATTTGCATTTTTCTTGTGGAATGTATGTCAAAATGGCCGCTTAGAGCCTATAAAAAGGGGGCAATTTCTAAGATCTTTCTCAGTTTTTCGACAGCGATCTTCGAGTATAATTCAAGGCAATATCAAGTTTCTCAGTTTTTTCAAATCGATCATCAGTGTAGTTTAAAGCTAGTTTTTTTTTCAGTTTCAAATTGATCATATATGCAAGTTCTAGCATACGATCAAGTGTTCATAAATATTTTTCAATTTCAGCAATAAGCATAAGATAAAAAGTGCCATAGTTAAGGTACATTGTCATACATGCTGAAAATTTGTGTGCAGTTGGTGTTGGCAATTAACAAGAAGTTTTGGTTGGGATTTCTTAAGATAAGTATTGTGTGGATATCAACTAATTTAGTATTTAAGTTTCTTGCATAAAAATTAAATACATGCCAGCTTTCGGCATTTTAATGATACATGCATAGAAACAAATTAGTTAAGTAAGTTAAGAAGCGCAAAGTGAATAAGTGTATAACGCGTAAAATTGAAAAGGGCTACAAATTGCATCTAGTCAAATGCATGCCAAAATACGGCATACTGACTACACATGCAATCGAATAATTACTAATAAATTAGTGAAATTATTAATTTATAGTGAATTTGTAAATTGAAGTGTTTCACACATAGAATTATTGAATAAACACAGCATTAAACATAAGCACGCATATCTTTTTTTCAAACCGCTACACTGTCCACCTAAATGCCGTAATATAGCTGTAGTTATCGATTGCAGCTACATTACAAAACACTTAACTTATATAACGACATTTAAAGAGAATTTTGTTGATTTCTTTAAAGTATGAACTACTTTTTTAGTTTTTTTGTTTAGGTTTAGAAGACATTTTATAATTTATTTTGAGGTAGTAATTACACCTGTCTGAGTAAAATTTTTAAGTGATTCTACTTATCTACAGCTAGTATAAGCTTTATGAATGGCTGCAACATTACGCACTACTTTATTAATAATAAATGGATTGAATGACCTTTTTTTTCGAAAATTTGTGTTTATTTTTGAAACTTCCGTTTTGAATACTTATAAAATACTATTTTCTTAGAGTTTGAGAAAATGGCGACAATTAAATGCCATTTATATGCGAACTAATTGTCTCAAATGCCAACAATATAAGGTATCACATATATATAAGTAGATCAATTGTCACACGGTATTGTCAGCAATTTGAGTGAATCAATTGTCGCAGAATTTATTAGCACTACAGTGACAATCTTGAATATTGTTTATGTGATAAGATGTAAGAAATATTTCAGCCCGTCAAATCTAGCTCTCCTCTACAAGTCTTACATTAACCAGGAATGGAATACAATTCCCACATATGGGCTGGAGCTGGTCACACTGCCTTAGCTTCATTGGATATTGGCCAAACGAGAGCCTTCAAGCTCATTGGCGATGTGGCAGTAACTTGTCATATCGGCTCACTCGAGCACCGCCGCAATTTTGGATGCCTTTCGCTCCTTTATCACTACATGCATGGTCAGTGTTCTGATAAAATATCTGGTCTAATTCCTTGTAAAATGATTCCTGCATGCAATACTCGCTCTACAAACCGCGCACATTCATTTACCCTTTAAATTACTTTCGCCGTACAGTAAAATTCCGTGATGCTTTTCTATCCCGAAGAGTGCGAATGTGGAACAGTTTACCATCTTCTGGTTTTCCTCCGGCATACAATCTGCGAAAGTTTAAGGGCGACATACATACATCGGCACCTCCGTCACTCTCTTCATATACCCTAATCCTTTGCTTATCGCCTTTCATTCATGCTGTGCTTTGCATCATACGGTATCCCTTGAGCTTGGCTTAATAATATATAACACAAAAAAAATTGTCAACAATGACCCAATTTGTCGTTGTTTTGTTGCTTATATCTCAATCTGGCACCCGGGTTGTGTAGAGTGATTTCGGAAATCCTTCCTTGTTGTTGTGTTAGAAGGCTCCACTTGTACCGTTTTATAGAGTTTTGCTAACAATGTTTATGAGCATAGACGCGTAGATGAGCAATAAACATTCATTTCTTCTTAGAAATTTACAGAAAATGTTTCGGCAGAATTTTTAATCAGTCTGGTCCAGTGGCCGACTGGAGTTATTTTCAGATACAATGTGTACGGTCTCCAAAAATTCATATAAATTCTAAAGAAAATATTTCCAGTAACTTTCTAGGAAAAAATTGAGGCCTTCCTTTCATCTAATTGAGGAACCATTGATTTTATATTGGAACGGAGCATTGCTGGCTTACAGTTTGGTTATGGCTGCATAGTAGCGGCTCTAAAATATAAGAACTAACTAAGTCAAACCTCGTTTGGGAATCACTATATAGTTCTATACACACGGGTTAAACTCAAGGTCAGCTGTTTTAAGTGCTTTGAACCAGTTTCCCGATGGCATATTAGTCCTTTTTGATAGAAATAGCGAAGTTAATCAGTTCATTATTTCATTATGCTGTTTTTAATGTGAGGAGGTCTTCAACTTCTCTTTAGTTACTGCAGCCTGTGATGAAGATAGGCCATTGATGAGTAATCGCGCATTGTGCCTTTTTAAGGCTAACCGGTGGACACAATTCTCAGAAAATAGTGAGACTTGTGACCCTGAGTTTAAAAGTATCCTACATGATTGCAAGTACCCATGATTATCTAGTTCATTGACGGCTGCTGTTGGTAAAAGAGCACCCACATCAGGCAATCGAGTAGTGTTGTGTGGATTCAGGTCAGAATTTGAAAGACAGGTGTGAAGTGAAGAAATTGTTACAGATTCATCGAGATGATATAAAAGTACTCACTTGTTCTTGGTTGATTTCCGAACAAACTTGAATGGAGTTAGTTGAAGCTTCCTTATTGCTAAAGGTGTCATCAAATTGGTGAGATTGATTGAGATTTATTTATCTTGGCCGTGTTGATTTTCCAGAAAGCTGCGACAGACAAACCTTAATCTTTGATGAATACGAAGTACGCAAAAGTGGGTGATGATTTCCCTTGCAGGAATTGCATCATATCTATAAACGACATGTTCTGACAGAATGCTTCTATCCCGCAATTATTTGAAATAAAGAGATCGTGAAATTACAAAAGATCGTCGCACATCTAGTGACTCTGTTGACATTGAAAGAGTAAATGATCTACAGAGGATCGGGGATATTTCCTTGCAACAACCGTTGACCTTGAGTGTAATAACTTCATTGGTGTTGGCGATTTTTTAGCAATAGCACCGCACATTTTGAGATAAACACATCGTTTACCCAAAGGTTAACAATTCATCATCATTTATCGATTCTAACAAGTGCTGGTTCGAGTCCGGGAAAAATAAATAAAATATTTTCTATTTTTCAATAGGTCTAAAGATTTGATTCTTCTGTATAAATTAAAACTCGTTTTCTCTATAAAAATTTGTTTTGTAATGCAATCATATTTTTCATGGGCAACAAATATGATTAAGACTTTGTTTACGTTTTTATCCGAGATGAACTGCTTAAATCTTGTGGCATTTTTCAGTCGAGAATTCTTAGTCAATTCTTGTCATAAGCCAGTACCCTACGTACATATAATGTTGGCTGTTGTGAAACAAAAGCGATAAGTGTTAAGCGCACAGCATAGCATATGTGTTTTAACTTAGTTACACCCAAATATTTGCTACCCAGCTAGGTACAAATTGCAGCTTAAATTTCAAACACTTGTTAGAACTCCAAATGTATATGAAATTGGTAAGACTTTGCCGTAAAAATTGAGTTATCAGTGAACAAAGATTTTGAGCTCTATTCAATCAATTGCCCTCTCTCCAACTAGACCCTACGTGGCTACTTACTCTGCGTACTTTATATCATTTAATTACTCCTTTATTGAGATTCGAACTGGGAAAGTAATTGGCTAATGCTGAACTTTCCGGGTGAAAAAATTAAATCCTCTATCACGCCATTTTATCTTTATATACCTCAAACTCAGCCGTAGAAAAAAAGGCCTTTCTGATGAATGTTTTGAAAAGATTAATGAGAATATTTTTCGGTAAAATGATTTCCTCCTCACATTTCATGCCTTTTTGGATTCTCCTGTTAAGGAGCATTACGAATTTGGCCCTTAATTTTTCGCCGTTGTTAATCTTCATTGAATGCTAATTACTAAGCATTAAGGCTCATAGACTATGAATAACGATATGCTCGCATGGTATTAAAATTGTTATTACAAATTAGAGCGGAACTAAAATGAAAGCATAAATGTGAGGAGTAAGGGTACAGTGAAAAAGCTAAATATGAATTAATAGAAGGATATATGCGAAACTAAATAAAGTATGGACCATAGTTATTTTGAAATTCATAGACTCAAAGGGCCAAAGGTAGTCAAGGATTAATTATTTATACCGTATGCATATAGGTACATCACATTCGCACTGAATACATAGAACTCTTGAATCAAATTTGACCTTTTCACTATTAAATTCTATAATTCTATGGGGGCGGTCTATTTCTTTTAGTTAGTTCGTAGAAGTCGTTTTGAATGAGTACTTCTCTGACTGTCTTGATGATTTGAATTCGTCTACAGATACAGTCTCTGGGGAAGAAAGCTAATCATTACTAATGACATGATAAAAATAAGTGAAGATTAATACTCTTCAAAATTCCAGGTAGAGATGGCAATTTTCCTGCCATATTAACTTGCATAACTTGCATGCTTCTTCCAGGAATATACAAAAATGGCTTACATGCCAAAACTATGGCAAGAAGATAGATTGGATTTTATACCTAATGCGGAGCAGATAAGATATATAGACTGATAAGTTAGACTTCTTTGACGCTCAAGACAGTACTTGAAAAAAAGAACTGAAAAGCTATATTGTTTAGGGTAAGTTATTACACAATGGCATATGTAAAATCCGTTTTAGTAGGTCAGCACGAGCTCCATTTTTAAATAATCAGCGGTGGCTGTTTTCAATGATATAGAAAATTGAGAATCTAAACAAACATACAGTAAACGAAGCTCTTAAGCACTGAACCCCACACATAATTAGTAATATAAGTGTATTTTTTAATTCAAGAAAGCTGAGAGAAAAGAGTCCATACGAAAATTCCTTAAGGCAACATCTTATCACATTTATTATGAGTGTGCATTCTAGACGATCCCTTGTTTATGTCATGTGTTATAAAGTAGTTTGCAATGCTACGGGGATGAGTTGGTAATTTTAGAAATAGGTAGTCTCGAGACCTAGCTCAGTGGACTGCTGCCAAACTGGATCCGACTAGTTACCAAAACAACTGGGCTGCAGAGTAAAAGCTCTTTTATAAGTTAACACAAAAAAAAATTTTTAATTCGTATGAAATTGACGAAAAAGGGGCACTTTTCTATAATCTATAACGCAATGCCTCCTAGGCGTGATTAATATCAAAATCTTAGCTTTAGTACCTTTGGAGAACAGAAGGTGGTATTTTTTGCACGTTTTGGGTTAAGTCTATATAACCAATTCACCAAATATTTTGATCTTTTTTGTTTTAAATCCTTGAATATAGCCATTTCAAACAATACCTCACACTATACGAAACTAATACTTTTTTTAGGGCCCTATTAAAAATTAAAAAAATATATTCCGTGATTTTGAACTTCTGAAATATATACACGTTCTAAAGAACTAACATTCTGTCAAATTTCAAATTCCATCGTCACGTCGCTTTCGACTAAAAAGTCTGAGACTAAAGAAAGTACGTACAGGCTTCGTTTTTTCATTATGCTGTACCGCATCCTTAAAGGAACAGAATAAAACATTGTCGAATTGTACTAGACAAAAAATATGCTTTTAGAGGGTTCGTAATGTGCCGAGCAACAAAGTGAGCAATAAAGGGTATTCTGGATATTAACATGTGTCATCCGAACGATTTTGAACTACATAGAGCTGGATTATGGTGGAAATGAGTCAACTGCAAATCTGAGATGCATCACTGCATCAGATTTGGACTCACTCTGAAACGAGAATTCCAAATGAATCCGTCCTTGTATTTGTGCAGCCAGTCTTTTCTGATGTTAATATGGAAAGCAATTAGGTCCTTGATACTGTACTTAGCAACAATTTCCGGGCGAAGAAACCTTTGAGGGAAGAATGAGAAGCAAAGTTTGTGCTTCAACCAGTGACATACCTTGTGTTTTTTTATATGGAAGGCTCCACATCGGAGATAAATTCTGGATCGGATGCTCTCTGCGAGAATTTTTCTGTTACAATGGAAATGTTTATTGAACGCCAGCCCATCACTCAAATCCTTAATTACATTAGGATATCGGGATGACATTTATGAGTGGAGTATATAGTGGATTTAATACCATGGTGGAGGGGCTCGTGAGAGCATTCAATATGAATAATGAAAAGCGCAATTGAGGTTGAAAGTGCTAGCTAATTCTAGAGCTGGCTTGTACTCGTACAACTGATGATTGTAGCGATCTTTGACCATTAAATCCAGCACATTTCTTTTTAGATATTTTCTAGACAATGGTTTATATTAGGTATACCTGTATTCCGTGCCTTTGGAGAATATATAAAATATATTTTGTTCTGGAAACGATGGATGTCAGAGTACACTGTAAAAGATTTTCAACTAGTTCCGTACTAAAAGTGAAATAGAGTGGATGTCCTAGATATTCCAGTGAAAAATCTAGTTGAAATCATTTAAGCAGAAGTTCAGTTGAATATTTCAATTGCATTTCTAGTGAATATCTAACAGATTTCTGGACATGAAAACTATATATCCAGTTTTATTTTATGAACTGGGTTTCAAGTAAATTTAAATGTTATTTCCCATTTGTCAACTAGATTAACTATTAAATTTCAGTTAATTAAAGAAAATTCCTAGTTTAACCAGCCGACCTAATCAGTTAGATATATCACCTAAGTTTATAGTCAATTTAAGCCGAATTCAGTTTAATCAAACAGGGATGCAGGTTTCACAATCAGAACAGATTTCTAGTGAAATTAAAAACTTTCATCTAATTTAACTAGAAATCTGCTCTGGTTGTGAAAACTACATTCCTGTTTATCCTCGCCAATTTTCGCTTCCAATATCCTGCACTCTGTATAATATCTACACTCGTATACATGTCCATGCTCATTTATTTGTAAGATTTTCACTTGGTAAAACAGTATTGGATAGCCGAAAATGCCTATATGGCATTAGTTCTTATCAAGAAATATATTTTTTGTATAGCCAATACTACATAATTTATTTATACTCTTATTTATTGACTTTTAAAGAAACACTAGTTGCAAATACATGTGTACTTGTACTGTACATGGAAAAGAAAAGACAAAAAAAAATAAAAAGAAAAAATCAATAATTTCAATTAATTAGCCAGTTTTGTGAAATAGATACACTACCAATAATGGATTTATTTTTTTGCTTTTATAGATAAAAGCATAAAAACACTAAAAGATTTTGTCAAATGTGTGCTATACTTAACATTGAATACATAGTGAGAACTATACAATATTTCAAAGACATGGCGTACATCGTCCCTTGTTTCTATACAAATATCTTCTAAAGAAACATAAAAAGCTCCCGTTTCAAAAAGTCGCTCAGATCTATAGATGATTGGGTTGATCCCCACTTGTTTTTTTCATAATGGTGTTGATGTCATCCTCATCCTGTGGCATTACAAATATTTTGACGGTTTTTCTTCCCAATCCTCCATATCTGTGAAAATTTGGCAGTATGACCGTTTTACTTGGCGGTTGGGCAATTTATTCAAAACCGTTGCGAACATCCTTAAGTTATCTATGTAAGTATTTAAGAAAGAAATATAAAATATTTTACTAGAATTAGAATATGTATACATATATGTAAATATGTATATACAGATTGAAGGAAAAATATAGTTCAATTTCTGCATCAAAAATAACTTGAAATAACAATCGACTTAATTAAAACTTATGAACTTATTCAAGCTTCTAATATAATATAAAATCTTACCATCTTCTAAAAATCCTCGATAAGTATCACTTTGAAGAATTTCTACTTGGTACATAGCAAGGTCATCAATGCGTCCTTCATCCTGTCCTATATTTTGGAAATCTAGGTTAATCTGAATACGGATATAAGAAGTAAAGATGTCAATAATAAATTTTGTATAATTTCTCAACATAGCGCCTTTAAAATCAATTATTCTTGGTACATGTCAAAGATGTATTTCATTGATTTTCCGGATAATATCATAGTTCGCCTAGTACCATAATTTTCATCCATTAGATTAATTATTGTTTGGTAGTTTTTCCCCACAGCAAAATAGTTCTAAAATCAGCTATCTAAGTAAACTTAATACAACATATTGTTATGATCGTAGCATATTGCATATATTGTTTAAGCGACCCGTAGCAGCATGAGATGGGCGCGAACTGTTTGCTATATGGATGGAGATCGAGACGCGCGAACGCACCCGAGAAAGGAAAAGAAGAAAAAGAGTTTTTTTTTCTACTGGGATGGTTGATGTGGTGCACATCCCCCATTTTTCTGGGCAAGAGTTTTTATAAGTCTTCTTAAAAAAAAACCTAAAGAGTGGACCTGCTGGAATTTATTCCTTTCTTCCCCATAAAAAGAAAAAAAATATTATTCTGGAATAGCGTAAAGACCGGAATACCATTGGTGAGAGATAAAGAAGAATTCTGCCGCAATGACGACATCCTCAAAAAGATATTTGTCGCCTCGTTGGATAATTCGAAACAGGTGCTGTAGAATATTTCTAATATAGCGTGATTCAAGGTCCTGAAACCGTTTAACCGGGAATTTCGCTCCCCTTGTGTGGCTTGAAAACGTGATTGCCGATGGGGGAATGACGTCCACGTTGCACATATTTAATTGAAAGCTCAAAATTCTTCTACGACGAGAATATAATTGTCATGGTGGAGAGCAGTAAATGAGGACTTTCGACGTATTGCAGTAAACTCGAAATACAAAAACAATAACCCCATTACGATATATCATCATTTCCATGCACTAAACGCATAATTCTTTGGAATAAACCACAGTATGCCAAGAAGTTATCAACGGTAGATATAGATCCTAGACAGGGTCACTGTACTATGCCACAAGAATCTACGTGGATTTAATAGCGACAATATAATCACAAATCAGGCTCGGATGAAGGATGAAATTCAACGCATATCTAAAAAAGCAATTCGTATAAAAGTTTGACTAGTAACCGTCCCCGAAGTTAATAGTATGATTATATCATCGTTCAGGCTTAACCATAGTATTTCTCCTATTACATCATCATATATTAATAGTTTTCAGTGTATAATTGTATTAATTTTACTGGTGTGTTAGTTTCGAACGTCGTTCGCAGTATTTTTATCTGATTGAATTTATATTTTATTACCGAATATGCCAGGTACTCGTCAGCGTCACACGAAGCTTCGGAGATGCAGTGGTAAGTACGTTTATTCTTTTTGTTGATAAAGATATTGGCAGACGACTTCCGAAATATATTTTTATTCATTTTTTTTATCACATATTGTCTCTAGGCAATAGTAGAAATTCTAATGGAACCACACATGAACTGAACTTTAGGTTTTTATAGTTATAGTACAGTGCACACGCCTACACTTTAAAAAAGCTTTAAGTATTTATCAGAAAGATTTTCATGTCATTAACCATTGTATTGGTATATGAAGGGAACACAACCGTTTTGATAGGCCGCCACGGCATAAATATAGAGATATGACACTAAGTAGGACCTCTGTCTAATTTATTTTTTGATCAGATATGTCAATCGGTCCTATATATAGTATGAATTTCTTTGGCACCAAGACCTAAGGTAGGTCTACAGGCATAGCTAAGTAGAGGGCATCACCGCAGTTTATGAACGTATTAGATTCTAGGTGCTGTAGATGGTAATTGTAGTGTTTGCATAGACTATAGGCTGATACATGTACATTAAGATAAGTTGTCAAAATGAAATGAAAAAAAAAGAAAAAATGAAGGCTGTGATAAATCTACATAAGAGCACATGTATTAGGATACAAATTTCAATAACCTTTTAAGCATACGATAGAATTCGGTAATAGTTGAATAAATTATCTCTTTATAACGTAATGGAGATGTCTTAAGACTTTCATTCTCTCCTTCAGTCTCATGGAGCCCTCTTGATTTGAAGGTCCTCTAGGTCCGCTACTCTCCTCTTTTCAGGTCAGCACAGGGACTCTGAAAGTTCACTGCCCTCAGAGTCAGTTGGGTGGATGGGGCGAGCAGAGAAGGCCAAACATCTGTGCCTTCCCAATGGATGTAGGTAAGTTGTGTAAAAGTCCCTTAAGGACTGAGTTTGTGCTACGGCCTTTTGAGTTGTAGGCACGAAAAATTTGGTATATGGCTGGTGGCAGCGGCAGGTCATGCTGGCAGTCTGGACTTTACGTCCGATGTCAATCACTCTACATACTGCCATAACAATATTAGCAACATACATAATGGGCCGCATCATTTCCATATTTATGTTCCAGGCCGTGACATCAAATTCTTTGAACGTATTAGAATGGTACGATTGCGTACTCCTTTTAGCATTTGTTCCTATGGAAACATGCATTACTTTCAACTTTAATCTTCTGTATATAATGTAAACAAGCCTCCCTACTAAAAGTTTCAGTAATTTTGCTGTTTAATTTTTTGTGCATTTAACAGTATAAAAATCTAAGTACTTTGTTTAATAACATTATTTATATTTTTTCATTCAAACATAAACCTACACATTACAATGAGAAAATGTGCTGAGTTCTGCTGCCTTCATACCACAAAGCATGACAAATTCTTTACGATTACTGCGGCGTGGGTACATTGAATTCTGTTCCAGCCAATAAAGTCTAACCAAAATACCTACTTTGACGGCAATTCTGATTAGGCCTTTATAGCCTTTAAAGGCCTTTACATTTCGTTTATCTGACAATCAAACAATAAATTATACAAAATATTATTTTCTAATCACTGTAAACAAAATGCTAGACCAACTTATATACACTTTATACACTAATATATACTTTGGCACGTCCATCGATTTTCACTTCACAATACTAAATGAACACAACTCAGTCCTCGTACATTAATTTTAAATAGAATTCAGTACATTTGACTGGATTATCAGTACGCATAAGACAACACAACTACAAAATAGTTCACTTACATTGATTTTCATTTGAGTGAACTATATATGCAGTCCAGGAATGTATAATAACTGAACCTCCAAATAATTAACTGGAAACACATTTGACAAACATTGAATTTGTCGAATTCCGAAAAAACCAGAAATAAAAATAAGAAAGCATTTATTTATATCCGGAACCCTTATTGAATTTTAATTTTAAATAGAAATCCAGTTAGTCATAATAACTAGACATGCACGCAGTTAAATTTAACTAGAAAAATTTTAACTGTGATGTTCACCAGCTATAGAATTTATTAAATGTTTATCTATTCATTGTCAGTTTATCAGCCATCTTCATTACGGTTGCAAAACCGGAATTAATGCCGAAACGACTGATAGATCCGTTTTAGTAAGAGCTCACAAAACATAATAAAATTATTCAAGAAGCACATTAGTTTTAGTTTACTCACGCTCTTAATTCCAGTGTTCCCATTTACGTTTCTTTCACATAAATCAAATCAAATCACACGAAAGATTTAGGGAATTTCAAGGAAAAGAAGAAGAATGAGTTTTTTTTTTCACAATTTAAAATATTTTTTTAATAAACGATCTAATTTCATCTATTTTCTTTTTACGTACCAACCCATCTTGCAGTTCTACTTGTAATATTTCTGTATGCAGGCTATAATTTACACTCTCTTATCAAAGGATATATGTACAAGTATAGTTTCCAAAGTAAATATCTTGCCTAATTCCTACGTTGAATAGATCCACACATCTTTAAAGTCAACATGTCTAGTAGAGATTGTTTCAATGACAGCTTCTTAGACCCATTCCCTCCAGCAAATATTTGCGCTTTGATAATAATATGCAAAGTGTAACCACATCCTCGCGTTTACTTACAAGCTTCAGCTACAATTTTGAAATGAGATGGGAGATGTGTATATTCTGGAAAGTGCATACAGCAATTTTCCTGATGCCTAAGGAAAGTGTTCATAAATTTTTTACAACCACTGATGTGTCTATTTGAATCTAAGCAACGGATCTATTGTGAAAAGTAATTGCTTCATTTTCATAATGGCTTCTTTTATGGTTAGAAGCTTTATGCAATATTTTCATACAAAGATACGACTAAGGAAGCTGAAAACTAGTTACTTACAAGTTATTTTGTGAATTGGTAAAAAGTTTAGGCCATTTATTTTTAGTAGAGTAAGTGTTTATATAGTTTTTTTTGTTAATAAATTTCCGATTCGACAATAAAACTCTTAATTTAACTGCAGTTGGGTTTATTCTTCTATTGTATAATATTTGTAAATAACTTTTTTTGCATTTAATTAAATATACAAATAAAAAGTTACTCAGTTCACAAAATAAATAATTAAATAAAAAACAAATAATATTTGAATAAGGTTAGCGGGACGGTGTCTAGAGATACTCCACAAGGAGGAGTACTTTTACCTCGACTGACTGTGATTATTGGTGGCCAATTGCATTTTCATATTTTTACAAAGGTAGGGTATAAATGTGGTATAATATCATCGTAGTCTCTGGTAAGTTCTTACTGCTCAGTGAACTAACTCAAAAAGGATTACAAAAGCTTCTTAACTGGGTCTTACATGGAGGAGTTATTCCAACTTAACTCTGTAACACTACTCTTGGCTTAGAAATGAAAGGCAAATCCCTACGAGTGATACTAGACTCCATAATTGGAGGAAAGATGTGAATGAGGCCAATGGGCTGTATACCCGCAAGAGAACTTTTGGAAATAAATGGGGTATATACCCGCGCATTGTGCACGGGATGTACCTACACCGCTATTTTAAGACCTGTCCTCACATATGAAATCTAGATGTGGCGGAATGCTCTAGAGAAAGCGAAACACCTGAAAAGTTTTTTTTTTAATAATACAGAGCTGCCTGTCTAGTTTTTTGGTGCTCTTTAAACAACACCAACGGCAGCAATGGAGATTATACTAGGGCTCTTGTCCCATTGACGTCCATGGGAAATACATAGCTGTAAAAAGTGCACAAAGTTTGGCTGCTGGAGAATAGCATACTTTGGGCCCAGCAGAATACTGAAGATCTGTCTTGGGTAATGTATACTGTGAGCTGCGGATTAAATTGTCCCTAGACTAAACTATAAAAAAGCATTCTCAACTAGCATTCCTAGTAGATAAGAGTGGTGGGATGGTAATCGCGTGGCAAAAGGCTCTGACATATTTGTCTTCACAGATGGTTCGAAAATGGATGTGAGAGTGGGAGGCGGGGTGTACTTTGCGCTCCCTTAAATCCAAGAATAATACCGCCTACCGAATTACTATATTATGTTGCAGGTGGAGGTTCTGGTTATCTGCAAAGCAGTAAGGCAACAACTTATGATGTACCTAGCAATGGACTTATTAGGTCTATATTGACATGCAAGCTAAAATCAAAGCTCTGGACTTGAGCACCATTAGATTGCGCTCAGCGCAACTGTATCGGAGTGAGCTCGGTAGACTGAGTGCGTTATCCTATGCTGGGTGACATACTTGGAAACGAGGCTGCATATGTTCTGAACAGGAGGGGTTCCGTTATGAATATATGTCTACTTTTTCTGCGATTAGGCGAATTAACAGACAAGGAGTTGGAGACCTGGCAAGGTTCATTGATTCTTGTGGCTGGTTTCAGTGCACCCCTTAAATCTGAGGAATCTTTTCCAGGTTGAGTTCCAATATGCCATCTTATTAATAGTTGCATATATATAGGGGTGCTGACAGTTATCGCAACGGACGATAACTTGAAGTGGTAAATTGATACCTCGAAGAACAGCCATCGTCTTGCTTTTTCACCACATTGTTGTATTTACACAATGTATGTATGCGCAATTATTGTTTTCTTTTTTTTCTACTTTTGATTCCCTGGAAGATATTTATTTGTTCGGGTGTCAAAATTGCTGATGCAACGGTTATGTGCGATGAAAAGATAAGCTGGTCTTGTTTTTAGCCGGTTTATTGAAAATGTTGGGATTATGCATTTGTTTTAAATATATTTCCCTTTTTCGATTTCTATTATATTTTAGGGTCTATTTAGTTTTTGTTAACTAATTCTGTATATGATATAGCATGATGTGTAAAATATATAACATAATGGACCATAAATGGTGTAAGTGTGGCTGTTCGTACATGCTTTTATTATTCCCGTCACTTTAACGTAATCAAACCAAATTAGCTTTAATTCGAAAAGTTTTTAAACTTGGAATGTTGGGTGAGGTATGTAACATGAAACATGCGACAAATTACAAAACAACGAAGCTTTTATAAAAAAATTTCAAATGCCCTAAGTTTGCATGAAAGTGGAAGAAAGAAGGTGAAAAATTTGATATCTGGATTTGTCCGTTTGAATACTTGTGCATTAATTTTGTACAATGAAATTCGTTATTTGTAAATTGTAAAAATTTGTGCAATTAATGGTTATAAATTTATATTCCAATTGGGTAGGATACCCAATGGCTTGTATAAGATTTTCGAAACTTTTGCAATATGTTGACGACTACAAAGGCGTAAAATTATAATTATCATTATCATTTTAACTTTGTGGGCCTTGTCTGATTGTGACGAACAACGATAAGTCTGCAGGAATTATGTGGATCTAAGTGATGGTTGTAAACTTAAATTTTTTTGTTAAATTAACTTACACAACCTTCCATCAAAGTTTAAAAACTTTTGGAGTTATTGATAAATTTTCAAATTTTTCTTTAAGAAATTGCTTTGTTTGTATACGGATTGGTCAAATAATTTGTTTGTGTTCCGCACATTTTCTATCTTCTTCAAATATCGGAGCCAACCCTTTATTTTGTATTACTTGATAATAAAGGATCAACACCTATTCTGTTTTGGCATTCACTATAATTCTAAGGATCTCTTTTTTTTTCTATTCTATTGAATTAAATAATATAAATATTACAGATAAGAAATTTTTTAAATAATGTCATGTAAAGGTTTTTTGTTTTTTCTTGTCTTGTTTTTGTAAAAAACGGGAATTGATTTGAAAATATCATTCCCATTAATAATGTAATGTTGTGGATCAAATTCACCAAATGCAAAATGGAAATGACGTCCACGAAAATAACATTGTCTGGTTTTTTGAATTCCGCTTTTATTATATGTACAACTATTCTAATCTTGAAAACGGGTTTATTTAATTGTATACTCTTTCAAAGCTGGTAAGTATATCTCTTTACCATGGAGAGCCATTTGAATGTAACACTAAGGGTAAAGCTACACTGTGAGCTTTCGGCTTACAAAAAATAAAATCTCCGAAATGTTTACAAGGTATGAAACTTTTGTCTGAAGAAATGAAAAAATGAGGTCTCTGGAGACCGTAAGAAAAAGTCTCTAGAGACACGTCCCCGAAGTGTATACACGAAATTTTAGGTTTGGTCTCTAAAATTTTCCAGAGATTAATTATAAAGCAAGAGATTGATAGAAAGAATTATATCAAAAGTCGTAAGTTAGATGCGAAAAGTGAAAATACTTAAAAAAATATATCCTTGATGTACAAACTTTACAGGATAAAGGATAACATAACAAATTTTTGTGATTTTGCAAAAATAACCGATACTCTATTGATGAAACAAATTTACTGCCCTAAATCCATTATATTTGTTCAGGATCGTACACAATTACAGCAGTATATGCTGGCCTCAGTGTCTCTATCCTGAAAGGAAGAAAAAGAAACCACGAAGAATCAACTCTACACAAAAATTAGAAGAAATGAACTTACCTAATGGCTGTATGCACATGTATTCGACATGTTCGTTGCCATAATTGCAAACTGCATGTTTCATTAAGCGAAGCTAAACATGCGGCAGCAGAATTCCTCTTGATTGTCCTGCATCATACTAGACAGGTACTCAGCAAATCATCACCTTTTGGAATAGAACTTTCACACTCCAAAAAATATCGCGCGATTTGCAATAAGGTCGCAATGTTCTTTTGTACTATAGATCTGTTCTGAGCTTTATTGCTAACTGTGATTACCTGTGACGGTATTGGAATCTCGCGAATATCTATCATCGCGTATAGAAAAAATATTAGCAATCAACATCTACAGTACATCTACATCTATCTTCGTGTAGAAAAAATATTAGCAATCAACATCTACAGTAATGACATCTTCAGAAATTCAAAAACAATAGAAAATTACGTCAGCTCAATGTACTGTTTTTAATAATGTACAAATTATTCTTGGTAAGTAAAAATTCTAATTCAACTAAAAGCGAAATTTTTTGGTATTTAGATCATATTGGATGGGAAATAAATTGAATTTACTCAAAATATTTTTATTGATATTAAGTTAAGGACAACTTGTTAACAACAATAACTAAAATGTTGTTGCTATGCCAATATTGTTGCCATGCGCTTTTGACTCCCGTTCTTTCGTGCCGTCTGGCTATATAAACAGGAGTTTGACTTGACTTTAGGCATGTGCAATCTCGTTACTTTTGTTTCCCGGTACTTATTCGTTACTCCACGAAAAATATTCGTTATTTTCTAATTCGGTATTTTAGGTAAAACACTCTTCAAGCATCATACCCGTATTTATTAATTAAACAATCTTTTTGTGAAAAGGAGTATTTAATTAAATATGAAAACAATAGTAGGGTAAGGTGGGGCGCATTCGTCACTGGGGCACATTCGTCAGTGCCATTATTTCTAACTTCTGAGAATTTTTTGTCCTCCTTTGTGTGCCGACAACGCATGTTCAAGCTTGACTAACATTACATTGTAGCTTAGTAGCTCTATTCTGACCTTTAAGCGAGCTGCAAGTGTTTTTGTGTTTCAGCAGTTTTTGTGTAATTTTGTGCTAATAAAACGTAAGTATTTTAACCACTTTAATTTGGAATTTTTCTAGCTATTGCAATTTTGATTAATTACTTGATATGTCTTTTACAATCTTATATATTTATTGTTTAAAAAATGTGTGTTTTTAGGAAAAAATTGTAATAATATAAAAAAATGTGTACAATGGGGAACATTCGTCGTAACAACATGGGGCACATTCGTCACGCGACGAATGTGCCCCACATTTTTTTATAGAAGAAAATACTTGAACTAAGGATTGATTTAAACTTTTATTTTAAAGAAAATGGTACGCAATTACAAACCAAAAACAAATAGGCCTCATATCGATGAAATAGCCATGAAAAAAGCACTTTCGGATGTACTGCATAAAACAGAAACACCAACCTCTGCCGCTGTAAAATATAATTTAAAAAGGCAAACAATAAATTCACGTTTAATGCAAATAAAAAAGAAAGGAAATGCCGGGTCTACTAGACAAGCTCCGGTAGATTCCGGACACAGCAGTGATGATGACGATAACCACAGGCAATATCAGAACAAATACTCATCTAATCAAGTGTTTTCAAAATGCCAGGAAGATGAATTAGCGAGTTATTTGAAAAATTGTTCGAAATTGCATCACGGATTGACATATTCAACAACATTGCAACAACCTAACTTATCCTAAATCTTGGGATATAAACAAACAAGCTGGCAAAGATTGGCTGTTCGGTTTTATGAAAAGAAATCCATCTATTTCGCTAAGGAAGCCCGAAAACATAAGTTTGGCCAGATTAAATGGATTCAACAAAGAAGCAGTTGGTTCCTTTTTCGAAAATTTAAGGAAATTGTATGAACGACATCATTTTGCAGCGAAAGACATATATAATCTTGACGAAACTGGCATAACAACAGTTATGGAATCTCCAAGGGTAAAAATAATGGAAGCATAAAGAACTAATCTTACTTCTAATTTCCTTAGGTCATTGTTGAGAAAGGATTGCGGGCGGTATCACAAGCTGTGTCTGCCGAAAGAGGCAGCTTGGTAACGATGGTAGGTATAATATGTGCAAACGGAAACCATTTGCCACCGATTTATGTTTACTCTCGTATAAGAATGAATGAACGCTTTCTTACTGGTGCCTTGACTGAATCTCTAGCTCTAAACAGCAAAAGCGGATGGATGATTGCAGAAATTTTTCTTGATGTTTTAAGACATATCAAGAAAAATACAAATTGTATGAAAGAAAGTCCAATATTGTTGCTTCTCGATAATCACTCATCACACTGCTCCTTAGAAGCCATTATTTTTTGTCTCGAAAATGGAAGTAATTTGTTGACTTTTCCACCCCATACGTCACATAAGTTGCAGCCACTCGATGTCACAACGTTTGGTCCATTCAAAAAGTTTTGCAAAACCTCTTTCTCTGATTTCACAGTAAATAATCAAAAATCAATATCAATATATGAAATTGCAGAACTGACCGCTCAACCATTTTTGAAGGCTTTTTGTCCTGAAAATATTACAAAGGGTTTTGCAGAAACGGGAATCTTTCCATTCAATTCGAATATATTTTCGAAGTCGGATTTTTCGGGAGGACATTCATGTAGCGATAATGAGTGTATAGAAATTCCATCGACAAGTTTTGTGACTGTTACAACTAGTCCAGAAATTTTACGTCCGTATCCTAAAATAACTGCAAAGAAAACAAATGCGCGATCTGGGAGGTCTTGTATTTTCACGGATACCACTGGAAAGGGAAAAACTTGAAGGAAAGCTTGAAGAAAAAAGCATAAAGGAAAATAAAACGGAACTAAAAAAACGAAAAGCTGCTAAAGTAATAATTTTTACATCTTCTGAATCAGAGGACGAAACCGAGGTGTCTTATGCTGAGTCTTGTACGTCTGGTGGCAAATACGTAGATTTTGATGATGAAGATGAAGGTTGTATAGAATCGACAGAACTGAGTAAAGAACTAACTGCTGATGAAGTTTTATCATTGAATAATTTTGTACTAGCGAAATTTGCGATAAATCGACCAGTCTTTTACGTTTGCCAAATTATTTCTATTGAAAATAATTTATTCACCGTGAAATTTTTCAGAAAATGTGCAGGAAAATATATCTTCATTGAACCCAGCATTGAAGATGTTTCTTTCATATCAAGATCTGACGTTGTAATGAAATTACCAGAACCATTTCATCCACAAGGTACATCGAGAGCAAAGAATAAGTATACTTTTGATATCGATTTATCAAATTATTATATAAAATAAATAAATAAGTATTATTTGATTATCTATTATATTTATTTAATTTTTCCGGTGATTCAAATGAAGATCTCTCTTTTTGTTTTGTTATAATACTTTTTTTGAAATAATTTGTGAAGTTTCATTATTTTTTTCTAATATATGTACATTGTTATTAATAAAGTCGTGTATTTACTCTTCAGACGAATATGCCCCTCCCTTGGACGAATGTACCCCACCGTGGGGCGGTTTTGTCACTTTGGTAAAAAAAAAATTAACTGTCAAAACCAAAGCTTTAATCTCACAGAAGCCTGAAATTTAGTGAACTAATATAACTATAAATGTTTTTATTATATTTGTAAATATTCTGCTTTGTAAAAGAATTTATTCTTTCTTCAAAAATGTCAATTGAAAAAATAGTGACGATTGCGCCCCACCTTACCCTACCCAATTAGAGTTCAAGAATTGAAAATAAAAAACAAAACTTTTCAGGAGAAAAAAAATAACATTTTTCAGAAGTAAATTAATAGTTTTTAAGAAATATTTTGATTAGCATGGAGGAATATCAATTTCTCAAAATTTTTAGGAAAAAATCGATTCCTTCTATCTCTTATAACTAGTTCTGCCGTCGAAAATATTCTTTCAGAAAGAAGAGAAGTTGCAACTGATCCCAAATATTGTGTTGCAATTACACTTTGCTCTAAAGAAATTAAGTGGGTGTAAATCATTCTGGATTCTCTAGTAGTTTTGGGAAAAGTGAGAATTTTATTTTGTAGAAATTATAGAACTTTCAACATGTTAGCCAAAGCGAAATTTTTGTTTTACTTAAAAAATTGAGGTAGGGTGACCCGTTGTACGAAAAATTTATTATTATAAATAATTTGAAAGGATTTTGAAGCTACTCAATGATTTGCTCTCTTAATCTTTGTTTGACTCGTTTTCTCAGTCGTACTAGGGCAATGCATAGTTAAGTTCTTTCATTCATGCGAAAATCGCTTGCATATATTACTTTGTTGGTTCCAAACGAGGTATTTTTCTAGTTTTGTGGGGCTATTTCCCTAAAGTCTAGTATAGAGTTCGAGTAAAATTTGACATTTCCATACAAATTTTAGTGCCAGTAAAATCACAAGCGAAAGTTTTACTGATGATTTTACTAGTGCAGTACAGAGTTTTCAGGTATAAACTAAAGGTCCCTCTATGTAAAATAAAATAGACGGCGCTATAAATTCTCCACACATTTTACTAAGCATTTTAATGCACAAAAAGTAATCGAGTCCGGGCAAAATAAAATTTAACGGGTTCTTAAAATATTTCACAATAAAATGGCTGGTAAATGTTAATTTGGAGAAAACAAAATAATTCATTTTTACATTTTGATAAAACAATTTTAACTTTTAGAAATAGAAAATGTCACAATTTTACCAGTCAAAAAAGTGTGATTAATCCTGTTTGGTAATCGTATAGGTACAATACTCAATGGCATAAAATTTTATCGAAAACTTTAACCGGGTTCCGCCGTAGAATGAATTGTAGTTATTTGATTTCCATCGTTACACTGTATTCGTATAGGTAATAGAATACCGAATTTATCATTAAATGAAAACTTTGAATCAACTGAATATGAGTACAAGTAACGAATTATTATTTAGGTATGTATTCGGTACCCAGTTTTTAGAGAAGTAACAAATACTTTTGTACCTAATGATTACTACCCGCACATCTTTGACTCGATCATTTGCGTGATTTGGCGATTTTGTGTTCTTTCGTAATATTCTACATTTTATTAACAAATTAAATACTTTATTTAATTTACAGCTAAAATAAAATATTCTTATTCTGGGTATCGACTAGATTAAGGATTTTGTTTTAGATAGCGATTAAACTAAAGTTTTTTTTTTATTGTGGGTATCGACTGTAGTAAAAATATTACTAACAAAACACTTTATTTCTGATCTCGACGAAAATAGAGAATCGTGCAAAAAGGGACTGTTATCCTTATAGAGGAATCTTATCGAATGAAAACTTTTTGTGTTGAATTTCATCTCCAGGTGTGATTGAACCACACTGTTACGTGTCTTTTCTTACATCCTACGGAAGTTATTCAAACGTTAAGAGAAGAGGACGGTAATTCTTTAACCTTGATATGTAAGTGGGGATACAATAGATCGCAGCAATCACAATTTAAACAAAAATTTGAAAGTGATTTCGATTATGACGCGAATATTCTCAAAGTTCGTTTGTATATATATAATATGAAAACAATTTGGCAGAATGCAGTGCTTTCTTTACCACGATATTGTCTTTCAATTCGAATACTGTTCATAAAAGATACAATAAGCATTGCGAAAGAAAAAATCAATTAAGTAGATACGGCCAAAAATAAATTAATTGAAAGCTGTGATGATACTCATAATTGATGCGAAAGTGTGCAATGCTGCAACTAACACCAGATCTAGTATGAAATGATAAATCTGCGGGGCGACATCTAAAGAATTTAATAATTTATCACTAGGGAAGGAATCTCTGAAATTTGGTTTATCAGTTTTGCAAGCCGGAAATAGATTGTTCGAAGAATTGCTGCATTTTGCTTATAAATTGCCATTAAAAAAATTACAATTAAGAACTGCAAGTTATAAACAAAGGAAATTCAGTTTTTAGGGAGAGTCTTGAGGTCTTTGATGGTAATACGAGCAGAAGATTTGTCAGTTTAAATAAGGGGTATCGATCCTCGCCTTATAGATCGACTAAAAGTAATTTTAGAAGCAATATCAAGTGGCCATAGAATCAACACTGCTAAATTTTGTTCTAACTGTATGGATATATCAAAGTTATATGTTGAGTTCTACTCATGGCACCCAATGATACCCACTTTGCATAAAATCCTCCTTCATGACTCCTTTCCTACCGACAGGAATGATGTCAGAGGAGGCAGCTGAGACAAGAAATAAGCACTTTCCTTTGTACCGGTAAAATTGTGCTGGGAAGTTCAGCAGAGAGTCATGTAAGCTTGGCATTATAAATAGATTTTTGGTCAGCTCTGATCCATTTCTAATAGGCATAAGACCTACTCAAAGGGAAAAGACAAAACTATTTCTCAAAGAAACATTAAACATGCTTCTTGATACTGAAATATAAATGGATATAAGCATAGATGGCACAAGAACTGGATGTCGCATGGCTTACTACAGTAGAGTATACAGATTGTGAAATGGGTAACGCATTCTGGAATGGACTATAACATGTTTTAGAGCATGCCGAAGCAAATGTTTTTATAATAGCAATTTTGTATACATTTGATCGACTTCCTCAACACTTCAGAAACGAAAAAATATGAATCACTCGACGTATACATCATTTCAAATGTTTTGATCCATGCCGGAATGGACCACCTAGCCATATAAATTTTGTGTCATCTATGATATAAGTTAGGAAGATTCTTCCGATGAGTAAGACTCGGCACATGAATCTGAAGAGTCTTTGGATGAACAATATAGATAAAATAATATTTTGTTTTAAAAGCCAGCAATTACAAAACAATCTTTTCTATTTTATTTATGAAAATTACGTTCAAATTGAAGTAATATATCACAAAAAATTACGTAGTACTGTTTTAAACTATTTTAATTCATAAAATAATTTTGGCCAACTTTTTGCTCACTGACTAATTTTATTCAGCACGCTTCAGATTTTTTCTAATCAAAGCTTATCTAAATAATTTTGCCACGTAATCTTCATCAATTAGCATTGTTGCTGTGATTAATGGACGCTTCGCTCCTAGCAAGGTCATATTTTCCTGTCAATGATCTTCTGCGGATTGAAAATTTTTAGGAAATACTTTAAAGTGTAGTAATAAATTTGATCGTTCAGTTGAGTAATTAAATTAAGCGAACTATCACAAACTTTTTTGGGATTTCACAGGAAAATGAATGCTCGATTTATTTTATTGTCGGGAGGGGGGAAAGTGAAAACTTTGTGTGATTTATGGATATTGCTTTATGGACATTGCTTTTTTGTTGTGATTATTCATTTGTATGTTTATTTCATTACTTAAGTCTATAAATTCAATAATTAAATCATTTTGTTTATTTCAGGTCGTCGTGGGACTCTTGCATCTGTGTCTTCCCAGTTGCTGGTGACATTTTTTCTAATAGATATTAATCTAACTTTTCTTGTACTTGTAGGTTGGTCGAACAGATATCAGTTTTGATACGCAGGCAGCTGCCAGGAAAAGTCATGAGCTATATTCATATATCTGCATAGAGATTATACGGTGCACAGCACTTTTCAATTATTGTCTTTCAAGGCAAATAACCAAACACGAAATTATCAAATAATGCCGATATCCAACATGAAACTCATTGGTTCTCTTCCTAATCGATAGTGGAGTTCGATTCAGTGGTGAATGAAATGTACATACAATTTGGTTTACCTTACTTGCTCTTTGACACATTAATATGTATCTTATTTGCCACTCACTCGAGAATTTGATTGTAACTATAATTTAGAGATGATAAAATAGAGAATTTGCATGAACACTGGAATAGAACTAAACCACCTTCAAAGTAATAAGACTCATTGAAATTTCAAACAGTATATACATACATAGTAGGACCAATTTTCTTGCTTGCTTTGTATTGATATCAAAGCAAAATAGGAAATTGATTGAGACTTTGAGCCCTGAGGAATGTTACATTATGCAAGAGCGTTTTTCTGCTTGCTTTACTAGTAGTAAATGGAAGTTTAAAGGATATCGATATTTCCTCAGAAATTCAAAATCATTTTTTTTTATTATTTTAGAGCGCAAAGGATTTGTTTTCTTTCGACAGCTGATAATTTTGGATAGTTGCGTGTCGTAAATTATCGTTTCGGCCATTGTGTCCAAAAATAAAGGGGCTTTTAACCATATCGAATCAAAAAAGTTCGTATGAAAATGTTGGGAAAATTTATTTTTTTATACCTAGTAAGGGTGTCCCACTCCAACAGATTAGAAAATTGTCGATTGAAAAGCTATTTAAAGATAAGATAACATTAGTGGCAGGTAAAGTCAGAGAATCTTCATAGAAAACTAGGAAGGAGGATGGGGGATCTAGATGCTGTTTATTTATATTCATTATCTCACTTACATGTTTCAGCCATTAATTTGTATACTAGCACTTCACCGTTAAGTTACAAAGCGCATGCGATACGGTTTCATCGATATCAGCCTTGCTCATATATTTTTTATAGCTGGTATCTAAGAGTGTCGTGTCCAGTAGCTAGTTAAGCTAGTTAATATCTTTAACTTACATGTGATAAAATTTCCAGTACAATACGGTGCTACTGTCAGTATTGATTAAAGTTACTGATCGGGTGAAAGTTTAGCATTACATACTAAAGAAAAAGCTTAAATTAGTCTACTTTTGGTCTATCTTTTGTTACTATATTAGGCCATATGTAAAAATGATTTCGAAACCGTAAACTCTCAAGTTTCTATAGGTGTCTCTTTTTAGTTAGACTTCTTTATTCCACTGAACTTCTAATAAGTTTTGCCGGATTCCACTATGATTTCAGTGTATTTATAATGCAGCCAATTGATCAACTGAACCGATTTTGCAAATGACAAATGTTTTAAATGTGACAGTAACACATTAAAATTGAATTGAAATTCGATCACTGACAAATATATGTTACTGAATTAAATTTGAAAAGTAGTACTTAAATAAAAAGTGAAATAACAAAGTTGGTAAAAGTTTTCAATAAAGAGAGATGAGTAATCTTCTCAAATATGTAGTTTTTTCATTTAAGATCTGGTGAAAATACACAAAATACAAGTAGGTTACTTCTAACGCGCTACCTCACAAATTGTGTACAAATGACAGCTCAGCTTGCAAAAATGTTTCAATTTACAAGAATGTAAAAGAATATACAGGCCAACACAAAGCAAATTGAAAAATATCGCACTGTACTATTTAATACTACCATTTACAAAACTTTGGTAGTTTGATATGATCATAAAGTAATAAAGGCTAAAGAGATGACAAGATTAACTTTGCTTTGCGAACCAATATTTGAAAGCTTAATCTGAAAGTTTGGATGCAATCGTCAAGCTTTTCTTTCAGAGCTCGCATCTTCTGTATTGAATTTGCAGCCCACTGTACCAGCAGGCATCACATCAAGTCAAGTTATGATGTACTGAATGGAGGAAATGCAACACTACCAAAGTTTACCATGGTAGATATTAATACGTATATGAATGTGTTACTTTTGGAAGCTCTTTTCATACAAAATAATATTGCTTCAGGCTGAAGAAATATTTTGCGATGATATACAACTCATTTGAAGGTATAGCTGCATTTTTTTATACTGTACTGGTTCATTGGAATTTTAAATTGATTTCATTCTATAAAACGTCTATAGGTAGCCTGATTTTTTTTATCAAATTGCATTTCAATATTCACAAAATGCCAAAATAGATCTAAAATATTTGGTTTTAATTCTCTTCAAAAGCTGGCAATTTGATGGTTTTCATTCATTTATAAATCCGTACATCTCCTTTTATAGCGATCAGGAAAAAAGAATGCAGCATTGTAATCGTAATAGTACTGCATATTATATGCAAGCAAATTTCTTAGACGGCGATGTTTTTTCCACTGTTGTATTCAGTGTTTTTATCTTACAGACGTAAATATAATGAAATAGTTGATGAATAATTCTAGCAGCTAGAAATGGGAACATTTCGAAAATATAAACAACATTTTTACAAATTCATCAATTATTTTTATGTATTAAGATCGTGTGATATTCAAATTGTCGGTATTATGAGCGGGGTGAGAAATAATAAAATTGACTATTCTTTGCGGATTCCCTGTGACAATCCTTAATATTTTCAATATCGATTATCTTTAGAAAGATAAATGAAAAACTTTATGATAAATATCATCTAGAAATGATACATGAAATTTTAAATTTACATTCCTCATACAATGCAGGCAACCATTTAGAAACATTTTTTCTACTCGAAAATGGGTTAAAAGAATAAAGTATAGCATACTGTTATTTTTGTAAATCAAATTTTATGCTTTTATTATTTTTAGTTTGTTAAGTGCTTTGTTTTTCTGTTTAAAGAGTTTCTGGGTTCCCATATGCAGTGTTTTTTGATTAAAATGTCAATAAAATAATCGAGTAGTTTTAAACGATGTTCACAACACAGATTATCTTCTGCAAACCAATCGCTAAATTCGCTGATTTGCCTTGTTTTCTCAATGCATGTGTTCTTTATGACTTCTTTTATCGATTTCATATTTGGCTGATGGAAATAATTTGTATTTGATGAAATAGACATTCGAAGGACTTCGACATATGATAATTCCAGGGACGAAATATTTGGATATGTAGATATGGGTGATAAAAAAATTTCTGAGATAGCGAAGCATATCTGTTTATTTATGATACGTGGCATATTTTCTAATTGGAAAATAGTTATAAGCTATTTTACTACTAAAAATGTTATTGGCGCAGAATGTTTGAAAGAAAAATAAAAGAAATTATTTTCTATTGTACTCAGATTGGTGTTGACGTAAAAGGTATAATTTGCCATCAAGGCTCTAATAATTGAAGTTGCCTAAAAAGTTTTGGAGTTACCTCAGAAAAGCCATATATTTTTTACAATTCTGAAAAAATAAATGCTATACATGATGTTCCTCATCTTGTTAATTCAGTTCGGAATACTGTGATTGAATCAGAAATAAAATGTCAAGATGGGGTCGCTAGCTAAGGTTTTGGAAGAACTATACAATATGGAGAAAAACCACCAGCCAGTAAAAATGTGCCCAAAGTTATCTGACAAGTATGTGCATCCAAACACTTGGCAAAAAATGAACGTTTCTCTTGCAGTGCAAGTTTTTAGTCATACGTGCAATGCTGCTGTTCGCACAGTACAGACTTTAGGAAAATTTAGCAATGAAACCAAATGTAAAGCAATATCAACTGCCGATTTTTTTGAAAAAGTCAACAATACTTTCGATTGTCTTAATAGTAAGTCACCGTCTAGTAAAAATATATATGTATAAATGTCGAATTAGAAAAGAAGGAGTCGTTAGACAATACTCGAAGGCATTATTCCATTTATAAGAACTTTTTCTACTAGGCAAAATTATTGTTTTGATGGTTTAATCCAATCAATTAGAGGTATACTTTCTTTATCAAGTGATCCCCTTGAACAGTTCCCAGAAAAAGAATTTATTTTGACATATAAATTCAACCAAGATGTTCCAGAAAATAATCGAAATCCCTCCATTTATGAATTTAATCATATAATAAATAGGCTTTTGTCTAGCAAAATTTTGGCACTCAAATCAAAAACCAGCAATTGTGAAGATGATAATGAGGAATTTATATTTGAAAATTCAACTTTTCAAAATACTGAAAGTCAAGTAATGCACGCGGATAATTCCCATACTTTACCTGATTCCAATATACAGGGTGTTTCCCCTTAGGAGGTCCATAGAGCGGGAGGTAATAGTACTCACCTAGACGAACCAAAAATTGTATGGCAGGTGGGGGGGGGCAATATCAACCGTTTAGGAGTTACAGGGTGATTCATAAAAAAAGCTAGGTTTTTACAAAACACCCTGTATCTTAAAAACTACTAAAAAAGTTATGTTAACGACCTTTTTGCAAAAATAATAGAGGTCAAAGTAAAAAAAAAAGGAAAGAAAATCCGAAATTTTTAGTTTAGACCTTCATAACTTCTCAGGGGAGAGGGGTACGGGGCTGGTTGAGCTGTCGTTGGAAAGGCCATGAAGTTCTGCATACAGTGAGCCCTTAACTGTGACCATACGCCCTGTAGTTTTTAAGATACAGGGTGTTTTGTAAAAACCTAGCTTTTTTTATGAATCACCCTGTAACTCCTAAACGGTTGATATTGCCCCCCACCTGCCATACAATTTTTGGTTCGTCTAGGTGAGTACTATCGCCTCCCGCTCTATGGACCTCCTAAGGGGAAACACCCTGTAGACAGTAATAGCTTAGAAATTGATTTTTTCGAAGGTTATAATTTTGATATTATCAATAATGATGATAAACCCGTTGAGGACTCTTCTTTGCGATATTTTCTGGGGTATATTCTATTTAAAATATTACCGAAGATCGGCTGCAAATTTTGTGAAGATTACATGACAAAGACAGGAGAATATATATGTCTTGAAGATCAATTTGATCACTTTTTGTTTTACAAAAATTTTTCAAAAAATTCGGATTTCGGTAAACTTAAGTCGCCTACAGAAATTTTTTTCCAGCTAATGAAAATTATTTTAAATATTTTTGAACAAATTATTACCATCAGTCCAAATATGAAATCGATAAAAGAGGTCATAAAGAACACATGTATTGAGAAAACAAGGCAAATCAGCGAATTTAGCGATTGGTTTGTAGAAGATAATCTGTGTTGTGAACATCGTTTAAAACTACTCGATTATTTTATTGATATTTTAATCAAAAAACACTGCATATGGGAACCCAGAAACTCTTTAAACAGAAAAACAAAGCACTTAACAAACTAAAAATAATAAAAGCATAAAATTTGATTTACAAAAATAACAGTATGCTATACTTTATTCTTTTAACCCATTTTCGAGTAGAAAAAATGTTTCTAAATGGTTGCCTGCATTGTATGAGGAATGTAAATTTAAAATTTCATGTATCATTTCTAGATGATATTTATCATAAAGTTTTTCATTTATCTTTCTAAAGATAATCGATATTGAAAATATTAAGGATTGTCACAGGGAATCCGCAAAGAATAGTCAATTTTATTATTTCTCACCCCGCTCATAATACCGACAATTTGAATATCACACGATCTTAATACATAAAAATAATTGATGAATTTGTAAAAATGTTGTTTATATTTTCGAAATGTTCCCATTTCTAGCTGCTAGAATTATTCATCAACTATTTCATTATATTTACGTCTGTAAGATAAAAACACTGAATACAACAGTGGAAAAAACATCGCCGTCTAAGAAATTTGCTTGCATATAATATGCAGTACTATTACGATTACAATGCTGCATTCTTTTTTCCTGATCGCTATAAAAGGAGATGTACGGATTTATAAATGAATGAAAACCATCAAATTGCCAGCTTTTGAAGAGAATTAAAACCAAATATTTTAGATCTATTTTGGCATTTTGTGAATATTGAAATGCAATTTGATAAAAAAAATCAGGCTACCTATAGACGTTTTATAGAATGAAATCAATTTAAAATTCCAATGAACCAGTACAGTATAAAAAAATGCAGCTATACCTTCAAATGAGTTGTATATCATCGCAAAATATTTCTTCAGCCTGAAGCAATATTATTTTGTATGAAAAGAGCTTCCAAAAGTAACACATTCATATACGTATTAATATCTACCATGGTAAACTTTGGTAGTGTTGCATTTCCTCCATTCAGTACATCATAACTTGACTTGATGTGATGCCTGCTGGTACAGTGGGCTGCAAATTCAATACAGAAGATGCGAGCTCTGAAAGAAAAGCTTGACGATTGCATCCAAACTTTCAGATTAAGCTTTCAAATATTGGTTCGCAAAGCAAAGTTAATCTTGTCATCTCTGTAGCCTTTATTACTTTATGATATGATGGATGCAAACTACATTGATCAAATACTAAGTATGTATTGTAGCCATATTAGGATGTTCGCAATGCATATGAATTAATTATGAAAGCGCTGATCTGAAACGTTAATTCATGTAGAGACTTTAAAGTGAATAAAACGATATATTATAAACAATATAAATAATTTTATCAATAATATAAATAATTTTATAAGTCTACATTGGGAAAATCAAACCTAACAATATATAAGAGAATTATGAAAAAAACAAATCACACACAATTAACAGAATAAAACTGATTGAACTCTATCATACGAATATGTAACATTAGGGTGGCTCAAAAAACATAAGTCTTATAATGACTAAATGCTCATTCAGAATTTATTAACTAATGTATTTTTAAGCTTCTGTGTAAAATTTCAGTGTAATTGATTAACGTTTAGTGGTCGCTCAAATTGAAAATAATGATTTTTTGACTGTTTTGGACTTTCAGGAAAACTGTTTCAACATTTTCTGTCATAACTTTTTAATTTAACAGTATTTTTTCTTAATTCTTTCTGTGAATTTATGGGAACTTAGTTATGAAATTATTGCAGTAAAAGTCGTTTTAGAAAATTAAATTGCTCCAATTTTTTTTTTTTTTTTTTTTTTGTAAAGTTGTCAAAACGCAAATTCACACCCGCAACTCCAATTTTTTGATTTCTTGTCATTTATTTTGTAGAAAAAGTGGCACGCGGGCATATTTGATCTACCAGAATGTCATCTACAATCGATTATATTTCTAACAAATATAACTTAATGGATTCATGTAGTGCATAAAGTGCTCTCAAAATGCAATTTTCGACTGTCAAGCATTTTTACAATTTACAAAGATTATGTGCTGGTCCATAAAAGCATACACCTTTTCAGTGTAACAAAATTGTTCATTCAAAAAAAAAAAGCACGAGAAAAATTGCAATTGGTCTTAGGACCAATAATATTGTACCCCAGGTGACCATAAACATTAAACAAAGTGAAAACCAAATGCTCTGTATAGCAACTTCAAGAAGGAGTGTCCCGATTTAGTTCATTTTAAAATTTTATTTACTATTTTTATGAAAGCGCTGTTTATAAAATTCCAGCTCTCTAGGTCGATGGGTTCTCAAGACAGTGTCCAAATATATAGTGAAAACTCAAAGTTTTGCATAGCAATACCAACAAATTGTTACCCAACTTAGTCCACTTATAAAACTGTATTTGGAATTTTTATGAAAACGCTGTTTACAAAATGTCAGTTTTCTACGTCAACGCGTTCTCAAAGCAGTGTCCAAATATATAGTGAAGACCCTAATTTTTGTATGGTAACACCAAGAAGGGGTTTCCCGCTTTAGTCTATTTTTGAACTAGTATTTGCAAAGTTATGAACACCCTATGTGAACAAGCTCTCGAGTTATCGTGCCGACGGATGGACGGACAGACAGACAGGCAGAAAGACAAAGAAACGGATAGGCGGACGTGCAAAAATCAAAATAACTTTTATTGCTATGCGTGGGTATCCAATCCAATAATTGTAAAAGAAGATGTCATTGGTACAAATTCATTACTTTAATGTGTCGGCACATCTTTGTGATTTGTAAAAATGCTTCACCGTCGAAAATCACATTTTGAGAACAGGTTCATACACTACATGAGCCACTAATATTATAGTCGCTAGGAAAGATAAATCGATGGTAGATAACTTTATAGTAAAAAAACTTATATCTGCGTGCCACTTTTCCTTACAAAAAAATTGACACGAAATCTAAAAATTGGAGTTCCGAGTCCGAATTTTCGTGTTGAAAAATTTATAAAATAATGAAGCAATTTAATTTTCTAAAACGACTTTTACTACAATAAGTTCCATTAAATTTACAAAAACAATCAAGAAAAATTATTGTCAAATTAAAAAGTTATTACAGAAAATATTGAAACAGTTTTCTTGAAAGTCAAAAACAACCAAAAAGAACACTATTTTCGATTTGAGCAACCTCTAAACATTAGAAGTTTAAAATTACATTATCTGACAAATTCCGAATAAGCATCTAGACATTTTAATACTTTTTTAAATCCGTACATTTTTTGGCCACCTTAATGTACATATTACTGCCTTTTCTTTTCTGACATAACGTTGTAAAGTTATTGGCATTATACACTGCTTGTGCAATAAAATATATTGTGTAGTAAAGCGTAGTAAAGAATATATATAAAAATGAAAGACTACTGATGTATTAATCATGTTTAAATATTATATATTTAGATAGCTTTTCTCGTATCAGAAAAATATTTTGTATATTTGTTTGGCGAAGAATAAAACTTAAATTTGGTATATGTATGCACAGGTAATTCTCTTCACTACTATACTATATATGGTTATTATCTACTTCTAATTCTTTTGATGGGAATTTGTAAATATGAGCTTTTCAATACATCAGACGTACTTCTTTCTGATAGGTCCTTGGGGTTTTTATGGAATCTTACCACATCGATATATTTTCTAATTGTTTTTTTCGTCTCTAAGCAAATATTATTGACAACGCCGCTGATGGGACAATTAGTCCACCTCGGGTTAAAAAATAAAAAAATAAAACATTATTAACGCTAGTTGCGGCACCACATTTTTCAGCAAATAAAGCATCAGTACATTCATATCCTCTTATGTAACCAACGGCATTAATCTGGAATTCAGAGAGCATAATTCAGTCAAACAGAAAATCAATGTTGTCCTTAGTTTGAATTTCCGTATCCAATATGTCTGTAATATCTAACAGTATATTCATGTTATTTTACGGAGATGTACACATATGAGTACAAGCCTGTAACTATTGAATACTACCGATGGAGTTTTTTTATTTGAGCATGAGTTAACAAACCCTTGAATGCTGCAATAAATTGTCTGGCTGTGGGGCCATTGTACCACCAAGATTTGCTTCTCATTACTTAGAAATGAGTTCCAGATGATCTTTGCATACATTTTTCATTAAAATATATTCCAACTACTGCTTGATACATAAATCTTTATATAAAATTTTAATTACCTCAAACGCAATGTATGTATATACCTTGAAATCCAGTACCAATTTTAGTGCTATGTGTTGGTCTATTTTCACTACACTTCAGTTGCAGAATATATTCCTGAATATTTTCAATTGTATGTAAAATGTGGCAAATTTTGGTGATGTATTGCTCCTTTTAATCCCTCTGAAAAAGTATTCCTAGAGTTCTTAAACATCTTGATGAACACTACTGTGGTCTTGCTTCCAATAAATTGAGGGAGATTAAAATCATTATTGCAAAAATCTATTACGGTTGCAATGCTTTCACTTAAAGCTTGCGGGCGAAATCTGACCTTCATTTTATTGATTTCCCTTTGAAGACTCAATTTGGGTAGTTTATTGCCCAATTTTAAACATTCTTTCACTTACAGAGAGTGCAATGCCCTGATATAAATCCAAGATATTTCGTCCTTTTCGGAAATCAGCTTATCACATGTATCGAAGTATGTGCGCTAGAGAGTAGACGTGATTTCGTTCGGCTCCCGTGTATATTTGTAATAAGTAGTTCTGAGTCCCTTTTTATTAATTCCAAGTGCATATTTGCTTGACAAGTGCATATCTCTGGTTTTTCATATTCTATAACTTAGAAAAGTGTAAATTTGTGCATTTTATAACTTTAAAAGCCACTGTATAATTGTGTCGAATAGTTTTTTTTTCATCTAAGTATTCGTGAGAAATAATATAGTTATAATCCGAAATGACAACCAGAGGACAAAGAAAAGAGAAAACTCCATCTACATATCTCGCAACGGACACTTCTCCTACTATGCTGGAATATCAGCTGGAGCTGTTGGGTCTTGGTTAATGAAGAAGATGGACAGCATTGAGAAGTACATTTTTTTCCAAAATCGATGAGGCTTGTAACGAAGTCACATGCCTATCACCTACACTACCATTCCACTTTCCCTATCTATGTGCAATAATGCAAGACCCCCTCTAAATTCCTATCATCTACATGATTTATTTCTCTATTCATGAGAAATAAAACATTACTAAATACGTCAGCAACACCAGAGCCGATCACGCGGCCAGGGCATGACAGAGTATCATACACTCAATGCCACTGCGCCTGCGTACCACACAGATGCTGATCAAAGAAGCCAGTCAACCAGCAGTGGGAGAACAGACAAAGTTAGCGCCGCCAGGTCTATTACACGCTGCACTACTGCTGATCGCGCATATATAAAGGGGCCAGCCGCTGCAAGAAATCAGTCTTGATCACGAGCTCGACCAGAGCAGAGCTCCAGTACCAGCTGCTACCAGTAACCAGTGGAAACCGAAGTCCAGTCCAGTCCAGTACAGCAAAATTACAAATCAACCAGCCCAGCCCGTCCGAGTAGACCAGACCAGAAGAGGTAGAAGTAGAGCCAGGTCACCAGGAATCAGTCAGTTGCCTCCCAGCAATCAGACTGTCAGGAACTGCCGACTATCCGTGCTGTTTCTGCCTAAGACGTGCGTACGATTTTCGTATTGGTCTAGGACAGAATATTCGCACACTATCTCACCAGTTAGCCGTCCCCGTGCTGTTTCTGCCTAAGACGTGCGTACGATTTTCGTATTGGTCTAGGACAGAATATCCGGACACCATTTTACCGTCTATCCGTCCCCGTGCTGTTTCTGCCTAAGACGTGCGTACGATTTTCGTATTGGTCTATTACAGAATATTCGCACACTATCTCAGCAGTTAGCCGTCCCCGTGCTGTTTGTGCCTAAGGCGTGCGTACGATTTTCGTATTGGCCTAGGACGGAATATTCGCACACTATTTTAACGTCTATCCGTCTACGTGCTGTTTCTGCCTAAGGCGTTCGTACGATCTTCGTATTGGCCTAGGACAGAATATTCGCACAAAACTACCAGATATTAGCCCCGTGCTGTTTCTGCTTTTGACATGCGTACGCCTTCGTACTGGTCTGAGCAAGAATATCCGCACTTATACTCATACTAAGGCACCCAACCTCGTTATATACTCACTAGGGTATACTAAGTGTGATTAAGTATTGAAGTGCAACCCCAAATGACCTGCAAAGACCATGTTAGAGGTGTTATATGGATTACAGTGACAACAGTGAACTAGAAGTAGCAATAAGAACCGTGAAATACCTTAGTGACTAGCAAACTAGAATTAATAGGAAATAATAATGAACTATAACCTAGAATACATAAGTTTAACAAAATAAGACTTAGTGCTAAACTAGAATTGTTAGGGATAAGCAACAGTGATTAAAGAAAACATATAAAAACACCCAAGTGTATTGTTAATAACACAAAGATCGAGGAACCCAACCCTGGACTACTCCCGAGCTATCCGCACACTAAGACACCCGCCATTACGGCTATACGTTCCTTGGATTACAGGTTTCCTGCTTGCAAAAATTCTATAGTAAAAATTAATGACTTCAATTCACACCAAAAAGATCAGATCGAAAACATGAATCGTATGCAGCGTCTCAGCGATGTCAACATAGGCGGAACTCCCAAACAGTCCAAAGAAATTGTAGTTAATATAGTAAATAGCATCGCTGCGACTACTGATCATCCAATCTCTCGGTATGCTGATGGTTTTCATGTTAAAGGTAGCTCACACCAGCATAAGCCAAGTCCGATTATCGTGCGTTTCTCCTGCCATGCAGAGCAAAAGTCTTTCGTGTCTACCTTTCATGCGAAAGGGAGGATCAATCTATCACAGCTAGAGGGCTTCTCTTCAGATAGCCCTGTGTATATAAACGAAACTTTAAACGACGCATGTCAATCTCTTCTACGCGAGGCAATAAAGTTGCGCAAGATGTGGAAATTATTTTCAGCCAAAACAAGAAGGTGCCTTTTATATGTGAAGAGGGGCAAAGATGACCAAGACCTCAACATTGTTAGCCTCGAGCAATTACAGCGCATTATGATAACAAACTCATCATCTAATTAGATCGATAACCCGCAACGCTGGAGCTGATGCTGTGCAATGAAAACTTGATTTCAAATTTTTGTGTCGTTTCTTCTCTTATTTTTCTGGTTTCAATTTTATTAGCTTATCTAAGTATTTTAGTCATTCTATTATTTCTCTGTTTTACTCAGTAATTTTTTTGTTTTTGTATATTTGGATTTTCCATTCTTGTATTTTGTACTATTCAATCTTAATTTACTTTCTTTTTTTTATTAATTTTGTTTTTTCTTTTGTATCTGGAATTATAATTTTTATGTAATACTAGTCTGCGATTGAGGTCATGTTCATTTTTATGAAAAATTTTGCAAGTCCATGTACCATTAAATACCAGTCCGACGGTTGTTATTGCCATCAGATCAATGAATATGGATATTTATACAGATTTGGACAAGGTAAGAATATTGCTTAATATTATGTGTGATCGTTCTCGGGGAATTAATGTCTGCACACTAAATGCAAGAAGTATCATGAATAAGATACATAGATGAGGTCCACTATGTATTTTCTGTTTCCAGTGTTCATGCGATTTTAGTTAGCGCAACATGATTAAACGAAGATTTACCTTCATCCTTCTTTGCTATCTCTGGCTATACACTGTTTAGAAATGATCGAAAAAATCGGTGGTATGACAATGTACATTAACGATTTTCTTACTGCCACCCAATGGTTTTTAATGATGTTAACGTTCGGGAGTTTGAGTATTCAATGTCATGTATGTCGCAATGTTATGCTACTGTTATCGTAAGAGGGGATCTGAATGTCAACCTGTGCCATCAAGATAATTTATCAGATCAGTTTTTATATTTCGTTCAATGCATAAATCTAAATGTAATTAATTCATTTCCAACATCCTTTAACACAGCGAATCCTTCATTACACAGCCAATTTAACTCCCCCCCCCCCCAGCACTTTGGATCATGATATTCTCTTTCTAAGCTACGACTTTCCTGTGGCTAATGCACCCTCTACTATTAAGTATTCATATCGTAACTACAATAATTGCTTTTTTGGTGAATGTTTGCATTTGCGGTGGAATGAAATTTTTGTTTGTTAATCGGTCGACGGTCAAATAGAAATTCTCTCATCCCTTATAAACTACCTCTTTGAAAAATATGTACCAATCAAAGAAAAAATATACCCGTTGATGGTTGTCCTTGGTTCTCGCCAAGAGTTCGATCTCTAATTGCAGAGCGTGAATATCTATATAATCGGTATAGGCGACTGCGAACTGATGAAGCACGATTTCTATACACAGCTGCTCGAAATAGGTCGTCCGCGGTTGCTCGACAAGCAAAGCGTCAATATTTCAGCTTCACATTTAAGCACAATCTTAGTCCAAAAACGCTGTGGAGAAATTTGCGACAGGCTGGGGTTATGGGAGGCAGTGATTAAACTTCTAAAAGTGAGCTGGACACTGAAGAGCTAAACATATTCTTTACATCATCCAGTACTGCACCCAATGAGCTAAGTGATTCTAATCCCAGTGCAGATAATTCAATAAGATCGTTCTCTTTGCCTAATAATAATGACAATACCTTTTCTTTTAGAGGAGTAGATTACAGTGAACTCCTTGCTGCTATCTCCTCAATAAAATCGGAAGAAACGGGACCTGACAGCTTAACACCACGGTTCATTAAACTTGTGTTCCTATTTGTGGGAAATAATTCATGTTGGATGTCATCTTCTTTTCCTAGTGCTTGGAAGTTTGCAACAGTCACGCTCATTCCGAAAAAATCCTCTCCGGAATCTGCAGGAGATTTTCGTCAAATTAGTATTTTGTGCTTAATATCCAAAGTCCTTGAAAAGATAATGTATAAACAGATAGTTGAATATCTCGACCGGTGTGATCTTTTGACGTGCTGGCAATCAGAGCTGTGAAACTGCTGTATTTTAAAAGTAACTTCTGACATGAGAAGCACTCTAGACCGAGACCATTTCATGGTCCTAATACTTTTAGAATTTTCTAAGGCTTTTGATAGCGTGAATCACCGCATCCTTCTCGCCCTTTTTAATTTTAGCAGCTCGGCCGTTTCTTTGATCAAAAATTTTCTGACTGGTCGTAAACAGCGAGTCAAACCGAAGAAATGTTGTCTACCGCACTGCCACTGCTAGTGGGATTCCTTAAGGCTCTACATTGGGTCCTTTGCTTTTCAGTCTGTTTATAAATGACTTGCCTGATGCTCTCCAGGATGTAGGTATATAGCCATTTATATGCCGATGATGTCCAGTTATATTTAGACCTATTGGGCTTTTAGAAGACTGCATTGAACGAATGAATTGTGATCTCAACAGAATTTGTGTCTCGTCAAAGAATAATCAGTTGGTATTAAATCCTGTCAAGTCTCACTGTATTTACTTCTACAATGAAAAACTTAATTTTAATGATATACCACCAGTAGTCTTAAACAACGTTTCGGTGCCTATGTTATTATTTTGAACAGCGAAATGAAATGTTGCGACTTCGTTAACAACATTATCAGAAAAATTTATGCAGGGCTTCGGAATCTCTGGCTCTCAGCGAGTATCTTATCTACTAAAAATCCCATCAGATTAATTAAAACTTCAATTTTACCCCACTTCACTTATGGTAGTATTGTATTTCCTAAACTGGATAGTTGTTTTACCCGCTAGACGGAAGTAGCATTCAACGACTGCATCCGCTTTGTTTATGGACTTCGCAGGTTTGACCATTTTTCGAGTTTTCGATCTCGAGGCGACGTGTTCTTGTTTTCTTATATAATCTAATTAATTGCGATAGACCTAGATACTTACGAGAATTCTTCCAGTTCACAATATCATGACGCAATAGAAGTATAATGCTCCCAAGTTTTTATAAATCACAAGGAGGTTCTTATCTTGTCCAAATTACACGTCTATGGAATAACCTGCCCTTGAGTATCCAAACTGGAGGCACTGTCGGTGCATTTAAGCAGCACATTGAAATACTTATAGAATAATATTACTTTATCGTTATAATGAATTATATTCATGATCTCCACAGCAGAATTTGGGTGTAACGTTTTTAAATTTTTAAATATAACTCTAATATTAAACTAAATTCCAATAGTTGTAGTTAATTTTCTCATTTGTTATAATTTAGGAAAAAATTTTTCTTTACTTTCTGTTTAGCATTAAAAACTCTATCTCTAGCACATTTATATCAAATGTACAAAAAAAAATTATTAAGTCTTGTGTACAGTATCCTTAAATTAATACTTCTATTTCTTTTTCTATTTATAATTACGTAAGTATAAGTTTGATGCAGTGGCATGCATCGAGCACAGTGCAAATCCTTTCATTCGGTTTTTGCTTCGTACAAAAGTATAGTGCCAAACTTGGCAACTCAATCACACTACCTAGCAAGCGGAACATAACTTTATTATAACTAGGCCCATCACATATTAAAGAAATAACTTGAACGCCTACCATTTGCAGAAGTTTTATTGCCTCCAGCACTAAAGTTTTATGCTCTTCCGCAGTTAATGAATGTATGAAGAAATATGCAATTTGAAGTTTCCAATGATTATTTACATATATAGACTACCATGAACATGTAGGCTTCCGAAGTCCAAAATGTACATATCCTCTGATTTTATTGTGAGCTAACTCAATGCACTTTTTGATTGACAACCAATATACATATGCAGAACCGATCTTCAGATTGCATGGTACTTACTTTCGCATTCAACGTATTAAGGCCTTGAGGCCCAATGCGGGATCACGATCGACGCTTGTGTACCACCATCAAATTGTAGAAGGATAAAATAACAGCTTACAAAAAGTGTTACGCACATATTCATAGGCTTTAGGATAATAAAAAGCAGCGCAGTGGAAAATATTATTAACTCCTCTGAATAAGCGATTGAACTCTTTGAAAAAAATCTTTTTATATCCATTTGTGCTCCTGCTATACGATTACATATATTGGTTATTTCTTGGTTCTTTAAAATGTTTAAAATATCGGATAAACAGCTTATTTTACGTTCCTTTCTCAACATTTTTCTTGTTAGATTTCTAATAGTATTAACTTTTTTTTTCATTGCATTCTTATATTTGCGAAATGAAACGCTAGGATAATTTGTTTCATATCGTTGTACCCTAATGAGTTCATGATGGTTACACCAGCCACTGCTGATATATCAAGGAGATTTATATTTTTATATCTGAACGCAATAGGGGTTGAAATAATTCAGAGTGGAGAGCATAATCGAATGTCGGGTTATTATTTTGATCATGTAAACTTAATACGGACGTCTTTACCGTGAAAAAATGTTTTTGGCACTTGGGTGAATTCCCACTGGACGTCACCTGTTGGCGGCTAATAAAACGCACGGACCTGGTATTTCCAGACACAGCATTCCACATGTATGTTTTATTGTTTTATTGAGATTCGAGAGTTGAGAATTGGCATCCGTGATTCGAGAGTCGAGTTAAAAAAAGTTAAAAAAGCTAAAAAAAAACTTAAAATGTTTAAAGAAAAGGTAAGGTTAAGGTAATTCGTGATTCGAGAGTGGAGAGTTGGGAGAGCGTATAGAATTTATAGCCTAGTACTAACTTCCGCGCTAAACTAAATTTTAGGAAGTCTATAAGATCGGGCCGTTCTTTATTAGCTAAAATATTACAGCGGAGACTCAGAAAAAAGATATAATAAAAAGAAGAAGAAAGAGAAGCATTTTGCAATTTCTTTTACGGAAATTCAACGCACGGTCATAATATTTCTGAAAAAAGGTAGTCACAATTATTTGGAAATATTAAAAATATAAAAACAATATGTGTAATGTATACAATAAAAAAAAAAGTAACAATGATATTGTAATTACAAACAAAATTCATCCACATTCATCTAAATTTTTTGGACAAAACCCAATTTCGAAAAAATCTTGTTTCTTATGTACAAATTGTATTTTTTAAGCCACTGTATTATCTCCAACACAGAGTTTTATATAAAAAGCGGTCTTTTCAACGGAAAAATATGAAATAATTCTGCACTGTTGATAAAATATTGTAAAATTTGACATTTATTGACGGGCATAGTTTGATCTTACTTACGAGATTTCACGAAACCAAGTTCGATGTGTATTATTCGTTTTGTTAAAAAGTTAAATAGAAGGTTTTTTAGATTATAAAGACAAGAATTTCTCGTTTTACTTCCTTTGAGAATTTCTTGACTTGCAAGCTATAAATCAGTACAATTATACTGACACTTAACTCTTATGAAATAGAACTAAGATCGCATTAGTAATCAATTAACTTTTCGAGCAGAGCCAAGTTTTCGCAAACATAAATTTTAAAGTAAAATCTAATTTTATATTCAGAACACGAAATCATTCTAAAAATGAATAATGGATGTGTGTCATCCATCCGCTTCACAAAATTTTTGCAATGTTAACTGATTCTCGGAAAATGTTTACCATTAAAAAGGAAATATAATTATTTCATAGAACATTCTTCCATTTCCTCCTTTAATAAGGACTATTATAATCTGCTTTCGCATGGGATTTTTAACAAAAGCAGCACGTGCGACATAAACGAACATATTCATGTGAAAACTGATTCTCTGCTGCTCTAAAGTAAAAATAAAAAAAAAAAAAAAATACAGCGCGTAGAATAAATGTCGAAATGTGCTAGAAACGTGTGTACACGCGCCGAATGCTTCCTTTCAAAAGGCAATCACTATGGTAATCCTGATTACTTTTTAAGTACCTGTCGTTGAATAAAATATTTTTGTAAGCATGAAAGAATGTCAGAATATTAAGTATTCGTTTTCTGCATTTCTCTATAATTTTCTTAAGTTAAGTACATATATACTCGTAAAGGAAAGGGGGAAACCTCCTACAATGTTAGCAAGATAAAGCTCAAGGAAGGCAGATCACGTTTTCCATTGAATCTCTTAAGAAGATGTTGAAATAAAATAACTGCAACGCACGTGCAAAAAAATTTTCCTTCGTTTTCGATTAAATTAAAATATTTTCCTGAATGTTAGAAACCTGTAAAAGGTGCGTCATATTTTCATTGACTTTGAATTGGTGAATTTTAAAACAAAAGAAGAATAATCCGGTTCCCCCGGCTTGGAAACTGGAAACTTCAAAACTACTATCCTTAACATTTTCCAACATGATTGGAATTACCTGATTTTCTAGAAATTCATCACAATTAAAGATTTTTGTGCTATCATTCAATGGAAAAATAACTATAACTACTATAATTACGAGAAAAAACGGAACTATGTATGTATGTCCTCGGACTTAGTATACGTACACATTTTTATACCTTAGATAAAATCTGGGTAACAAAGGTTTCCTGCACATGAGCTGATGCTAGTCTTGTTGTCTGCATCAAAATTGGTCATTTCCCTATGCCAATAGTGGCAAACAATAGCATCTACATCGATCTAGTACTATCAGTATATAATATAAAAAAAAATTCGAGATCCATATTTGGCCGGTTTACATATATACAACACACCGTATAGGAGTATGACATGAAAAAAGCAATATTGGCTCTCGGATCGTACCGTTTTGAGAGTAAATTAAACTAAGGCACTTAAAGATAGGTGCCTGGGCTTAGCAACATTGCATGCATCGACAGAGCAGCAGAACAGATGGCCAAAAAGATCAAACTTCAATTTCATCATCCCTCACAAAATTCGACACGTCAGCGACTTGTATCGCTAATTTCAACGCGTGGAGTATTGATTAGAGATAGTTCAGTTCAGCGAAATAGCTCGGATAATCTGTTAAACGCCCGTAATTGCTATACACAAATATTGCTTAAAAATATTCGGTTCCGGTTTTACGATTCGTAAAACACAAATGAAGACCTTATGTATCCCGTAACGAGCGTATTCGTTGTTAAGCTCTAGATATAATGAGCGCCACACGTTTTAGTTGTGGCGCCTTTTTCCGGGGTTTATGATACAACTATAGGCATGCTTTTTTTAAATAACCCGAGCGTGACGAAAGAGTTTTTGGGTAGTAAACGTCAATGGATTTACATGGGGGTTTTCTTTATTTAGAATGAATGAATAGAGAGCTTTCCGATGGAGCGAAATTTTCTGACGTTTTTGAGGGGGTTCTGGGGTGGGGGTGGTAACTACCAATTTGGACCGTGTGTGATATGAGTCGAGAGTCGATAGTCGAGAGACGAGATTCGAGATTCAAGAGTTGAGAGTCGAGATTCGATAGTCGAAATTCAAGAGTCCGAGAGTCGAGTTAAAAATTTTCATAAAGTTAAAAAAAGTTAAAAAATTAAAAAAAGTTAAAAAACTTAAACAAAAAGTTAAAAATGTTAGAAAAGTTTAAAAGAGTTAAAAAGTTAAAAAAAGTTAAAAAAATAGTTAAAGTTAAGTTAAATCGTGATTCGGCTGGCGAGATTCGAGAACTAAGAGTGAAAAGAGTGTACAGACTTTATTATTAAAAAGTAGAAAATATTTTATTAAAAACACTTTTAAAATAAATAACTTTTGTAAATAAATTGCACTGAAAAGGAAAACTTTCATTGTAAAATAAGAAATGCTACAACTAAAATTTAATGTTAAAAGTTTTGGCATATGCTGTTAGACAACTGTGATTATAGTTATGGATTCCCAAACTTTTAAGATTTAATCTGAGTTGTAGCATTTTTTATTTTCAACGAAACTTTTCTTGTGTATATCACTGAGAAAGAAAAAAATATTTTTTTTTGCTTGTTAGTGCAATTTATTAACGAAAGTTATTTATTTTAAAAGTTCTTTTAATATATTTTATTTTACACTTGACTGCTCGAACTTAACTGAGGTGTGTTGATCATTTGTGTGCAATTCTAATGTATTCAAAATTAATAAAATTAAGGATAAAAATTAAAGGAAGTATTCTTGCCCTTAAAGTTTATGGAAAAATTGAAAAGAGAAATAGAAAGATAAGGATGTGTAGGGACCGTAAATTTTACCATGAAAGGAAAGAATTGGGATTTTATGAGATATCATGAAAGTCACTGATTTCAAACATCGAGGACTTAGTTTTTAAAGCTGCACGGATGAATAGAAATAATTTTCAAGTATTGTTGAATTTGTTAAAACATCGGCTTGAAAATTCTATTCGAAAACCAATTTCCGCAGAATGTAGGCTTTTTCTTACTTTAATGTACATGAGTACTCTAAATAATAATATACACCTTACGGGATATTGATGCTTATGGAAGTCAAAGAGATGGGGCATTCTTAAAAACAGTGTATTTAGAAAGCTTTTACTAAACGATTCATTGCAAATATCAGACTCAAATATTTTGCCACATTCTAAAATTGGCTTACCGTATTTGTTTTTTGTAGCAGCTGCTGCCTTCCCGTTAAAATGAGCAACTATCCTGATAAGCCAAAAAATATTTATTGATTTAAATCCTAATTAATTTTCTTTATTATTGGACATGAGTTATCGCTGGAAAAACAAAAGCCCAATAAAATGCCCTATTTTTTACCCGTAGATGGAGAGTTTTGACCCTTAATTAAGCGCACTACAAAAATCACACAAGTGGGCCCAAATTTCTTCCTAGAGATTTAAGTAAACCATAAAATATTGAAAAACAAAAACAATGTACTTCGATAGCGAAATCTTATTGCTTTAACAAAAACTGAAAAACATATAACTTCGTGAACATAAAAATAAAATAATAATTATTTTATATTACATACTGAGGAACTTCTTCCCAGTCTTTATAGAAAAGTAATAAAATAAGAACCACCATTTGGAGTAGAGTAGAAAAGCTACACTATTCACTCAAAACTACGATATCAACATACGTTTTATTTATTTTCGCTAGAGCTCATCCGCAAATATTATAAAATGTCGAAGTTTCAAAAGATATACCTAACATAACTTATCTAACGAAATTACGTAAGTGGGCGCATGACGTTACACTTCAGTGTAGTATAAAGGTATGCATAGGTTGCAGCGGCACGAGTACAAACATTTTCAAAATTTCGCGGTTAAAATTGCTCTGACCCCACACGCCTACTTAAAGTTTAAGAAATTAGTTTTATTGTATGCCTAAAAATATTAATAAAATAGTAAGAACGACGGTAGTACTTTACAATTTTCTACGATTGTATGATACACTATATTGCTCCCAATCCTACGCAGATCGTTTATTAAAAGATGCAGATATTATTCCAAGAGCATGGACATGGACAAGACAAAATTTGCATATGACTTCACCAAACAATGCTGTAATAGAAGCATTTAATTAAGGACATATGCTGTGTGCTTCGGTCTTCTCATTGTCTTTTGGTATTTCTTTAACTAATCGTAGTAAATTTTTTTTAATGCATGCATCCATATATTTGCATTTTATTCCTTCTACTTGAAAAGTAAGATGAGCTGCCAAAAGTTCTGACAGATATATTCGCGTTATCCATAGATGAGTACAAATCCAAAGTTTCTTTATTTATGTCGTTGGTGTTTTCGAGTATAGGCGTGCTGGATCCACTTCCAATCAACTTCTCCAAAACATCATCTACTTCTCCAAGACAGCACAGTTATATGTTCTAAAAAATAAAAATTATATAAATATAAAATATATAAACTAACGCAAATTATAATGTAGTATTACTTTCTGGGCTCAATAGCTTCCTATAGAAAAGTTATAATACTTCCGTTCCTTTCTGTTGGTAGCAGGACTTCATATTAATTTCCCTTATAAAAAAATCTCGGAAACTCTTCCATTTTCTTTTATATTTGGTTGCTGTGAAAATATTATGAAGGTTGAAAATATAATTCGACACAAGCAATATACCTAATTGTTTTTTTTTTTAATATGTACAATAATATTTTTACCACCTATTCCCAGTTTGTTTGTAATCTTCTTCCACATTTTATCTTTTATGCAATTGTATCTATTCATTTTGCTAAGTTTTCTACACTCATATTTATCGCAAACAAAACTATCAAACAAGCTTCGTATATGATTTCATCATCTAGTATATAAAAATATAAACAATGGCAAAGGTATCAATACGTATCTACTCAAATAATGACTTGTTTTTAGCTGCGCTCAGGTCAATGACTACAAAAGTGAATAAATTTGATTCGATTTAATTAATTGTGATATCGATTTAAAAATGCCCAGATAACAAATAGTGGAATTATGTATCACAATTGAATTGAATCCTCCTTTATGATTTCGATTGAAAATTTATTCGATTAATATTTTAGTTAGGCAGAGGATAGTCGGGTTATTTGAATAAAATTTTAATCGACTAAAAAGTCAATCCGTAGTTCCAATTAAAAAAGTAATCAATTAACGTATCAGTCGATTAGCACGTTAATACATTCTTAATTAATTTTATTAATTTTCAAATGGATTAACATAATACTCAGGTCCAAATCTTTTGAGAAAGATATCTCTCGATATTTAACCCAATTACAGGAGTTGGTGGTTGCACATAACATTCAGGATCCGATGTATTCCATGCAAATACAGTCACAAAATTTAGACAGTTATGCAAATTCTGGCTATATTTCATCGTTTCACGAATTTAAAATGTTTGTTAGGAATGGTAATTTCAAATTCGTAACCTGGCAACTCATTCCCATTATTTTCTCTTAAATCTTAATAAAATATCGGAAGGTGGCCCCAAAAAACTTTTATTTCATTAGTTAGGACTTTCAACGTTATTTACAATATTTCGACTCTCCAACACTTACCTTCCCATGATGATTCTCATGATTACAAGAATATTTTGTTCTACCTATGTATATGTTTGTCACTTCATTCATTCAAAAACTTTTGTCAATTGCTGAGCTGCGAAGTGGAAATATCTCTAAGCCATTAACATGGAACATGCTTTTAACATAAGATAAGTTTTGGATAACATTCCGAACACGAGTTACGCATTTGCCCATTGAATTTCATTACGTGAGTCTGCAACTAAATCGTGAATAATGTAAAATATCTCCTTAGGTTATATTGTTTGGGAAACTTACTTATATAATACATGCTGTTCTCACAGCTTAGAGTAATCCGAACAACAGCATGTATCTAGCAAGGTATGGGCTTTTAAACAACAACACCCTCCGGGGGGTTAAAGTAAGATAAACAGCTTGAAAACCATGGAGTTCCCAATATTTGATTCGGAATAAGTAATTAAGGGCCTTCGGGGAAATGATTTCTGGGGTATTTAAAATGGAATGGCTTTAGTGAAAGTTCCTGATTTTATAATGTTTCATATCAAGAAGATGATGATGCTTTTGTGTAGGTTTATTTTGATGGACTGAAACTTGAGCAAGGTACATAAAACAAATGTATCCAATCATCAAATTAAAATGTTCATTTTTGAAGAAACATTTTTATGGATATGTATAAAATCTATCAAAGAAGTGAGAGCTTCTTTTAAAAAGAAAAAATTGCGACCTGTAAGATACTCATCTTTCAGATGCTATTCATCATTTTACTGAAAAGTACGTACACACAATGATGGCTATTGTCTCGAATTTTGCTCTGTCCTTTATTCAGGACTACTTTAATTAAAGTAGGGAAAATGAAAACTCTAGAGGGTATAAGAGATGTGGTAGAACCCTCCTACAAAGGGCCTGGAGGAATAGACAGTAATGAAAGTATTTTAGGATGATGTGATAATTTTTTCTCAAGGAGAAAATAAGCATTGTACTCAAGTTTTTATTAAAAAAAAAAAATCATGTCATTAAAGAAAATGAACGGCATCTGCGATTTTTAATTTTCAAAGATTTGTTTGAGATGATGGCTAGATGTTGTCTATTTAGTGATCTCGTTCATTTCACTTAACAGAAGAAAATACTCCTTTGCAGAATTTGTGCTCGGCAATGCTATTTTTAGTTAAAGAACCTAAAGAGAATATACTAAGGACAAATTCTACATGCGATTATATGAGGTCCTTGATTCTATTCCATCGTTCTGTTAATGGGAGTTATGGATAAAAGTCGGGGCGACTATCTATTGTGTCTTTAATACGTGTCTTAAATAAATGCTCAAATCAATTTCGACAACCCGATCCTGTGGACGTTATTAGAAGTCGTGGTAATCGCTATATTGATTTTGTAGCCCTCGTCAATTTATTTTATGAGCTATGTACCTACATATTTCAACAATAAAACTATGCTTAAAATAACAAGGGTATCATTGAATGGATAAATCTGAAAGCAGATTGATCATATGGATATTGGTCACAGGTGGAGAAGTATAATGGAAGATGTCCGAAGTAAATTGAAAGAAAATATCAAGTCAAGGGATATCACAGTTGAAAACATTCAATGAAACGCTATCAACCGGATAAGATTTAATTTAAAAAACTGTTCATCTGGTTGCTCCATAGGACATTGATACATATAACCGTGGTATGGAGCGCAAGTGTGAGCTATGGATAAGAAAAATGGCTTGGTAAAAAGTCGAACGCAGGATAGTACCAGCAATCTATATGAGCAAGGAGAGTTGCAAATGGAGGTTAAACGCAGCAGGTGCTTTTGAAATAGAAAGCAGTAACTATCCTGGTATTAGAGGCAAAAAATGTAAAAAAAATGAGAGTAGCAGAATGCTCAACTAAATAATTAGACATCTCTGAGGAAAGCGTTGCTGACAAAAGAATGCAATAAAGACTGACGATGGAAGATTGATAAGTTAGTTATAAACAGCTGAAGATATGGGTAATAATTCCTCATAGTTCTAACCAGGCCAATAAAGAAGAAAGAAAATAAAGAAAATAATTATGAGAATATGCAATACTTATCGGAATTCAAATGCTGATCTATTAAAATGCTATTAAAAGTAAGCTCACACTTACCATTGGAGTATATCCACTTGATATAGAGGATATTATCATTGAGCTTTTAAAAGAGGAGGTCCTGTATAACTGAAGGGGTACGAGGGTTGTCTGTTAAGCAGAGATTTGGACTTTCTTTTCTTTTTTATCAAAATTCAATTTATTTTTCAACAATGCAGTCACCTTTTAGTTCAGTGCACCTTAACCAGCAGTTTTTCAACTTCTTTAAGCTTTCCAAAAAAACAAGATTACTCTAACTATGCACAATTGGTGTTTATATCAGTGATGACCTCGTTCGATGCGAAGTTTTCTCCACCCGGGCCATTTCTTTATGGTTGGTAACGACGATAGTTTTTAGCGAGCTAGAGGTCAAATCTATGGAAAAGTGTGGATGGGATGACTGTCTTTTTATTTTTTAGATTTGCTTAAAATTGTGTATTTATACTTAAATAAAACGGAAAATATCAGCAATAAAATTACTTATTTGTTTTGAGTACCATCTATTATCAAAGAGCCTCCGTCTACATCTATTATCAACCATTGGTAAAATAATATCACACTATAGCAAAAGACAATCTGAGTTTAGGAAAGATCGCTCCCGGATAGCTCAAATTAACACCAGTGTGAGATAAGCCTGAAACACATTCACTGCAGTAACTTTGACTTCAACTTTGAATTCATCGACTTCACATGGTATCTTAATTGGTTGAACTTTAAGCTGCAACAATAAATGCAGTTGCAGGAGCAGTGAATGAGACTTCAACTTCGACTTTGAGAAATTTCAAAGTTGCTGCAATTTTTACAGTACTGACAACTTAAAGAATTGTAAAGTGCATTGCTGGAAAAATAAGAAAAATAAAATGTTTTCAATCTGTAATTTTTTAGTTAGCGTCGATTCTGGCTGTGTATTTTGTTGCGATAATTCTGTAAAAAAATGGAAGAAAAATTAATAAATGCCATGCGCAATCATCCGTATTTATACGACAAAGCGGATGGTAGGTTTAAAAACATGATTTATAAGGAAAACAAATGGGTGGAAGTTTCCAAAGAAATAAAGGAACAAATATACATCCCTGAAAACTCACCGATTTTCTTTAAACTTTGCACACTAGTTCATTTTCACTCACAAATCACAAATATGAAAACGAAATTTGTCGGAAAGTTATAGTTTCCGAGATATTCGACTTTAAAATTCCCGATATTTTTACTGCACTTCACAATACAATTTGACATTCTCACAATTATTAACTCTTCTTCTTCTTTGTAGTAACAAGTATACAAGTAGTGTAAACATACCTTCCGAACATTCGGGTTATCAGTAATGCTTTTTTTTTTATTCATTACAAATATTTAGTTAGAATGGAATAGAAAAAATTTATTAAAGAAACACACACACACGCGCGCACAGGCAGGCTGGCAGGGGCACACACACTCAGCGCGCCTGCCAGCCTGCCTGTGCGCGCGTGTGTGTGTGTTTCTTTAATAAATTTTTTCTATTCCATTCTAACTAAATATTTGTAATGAATAAAAAAAAAAGCATTGCTGGTAACCCGAATGTTCGGAAGGTATGTTTACACTACTTGTATACTTGTTACTAAAAAGAAGAAGAAGAGTTAATAATTGTGAGAATGTCAAATTGTATTGTGAAGTGCAGTACAAATATCGGGAATTTTAAAGTCGAATATCTCGGAAACTATAACTTTCCGACAAATTTCGTTTTTATATTTGTGAGTGAAAAAGAACTAGTGTGCAAAGTTTAAAGAAAATTGGTGAGTTTTCAGGGATGTATATTTAAGCCGAAATAAATTAGCCGGCTAAGATCAAAATATTCGGTTTAAAATGATATTTTTGCTTAATTTTGTTTATTTCAGTTGCCAAAATAAAAGCAAGGTGGCGAAGACTACGCGATAGATTTCAAAGAGAATTTAAAAAAACAAAACTCCCTTCAGGAAGCAAAGCGTGCGACCAAGTATATTGGCAGCATTTTGAGGGATTGAAGTTCCTGAAAGACTTTTCCTACCACAGGGAGTAAGTAAAGACAATTATAATAAATATGGGGAGTCGTTCATTTTTTTTTTACAGAACATATACCAATTGCCCCGACGAAGAGGAACAGGAGGTCGATGACGAAACCAACGATGCAAACTGGGAAGATTTAATAATAAACGAATCTACGGATTTTCTGCAACAAATTTCGACTCCTCGTAAATGTCGGGATGTAACACCAGAAGCTGGAAGTTCGGAAGCAATGCATTCCAGCTCGTCAGCCTCACTGAGAGGTTCCAACTCTAACTTTCCGTTATCGTTTGGACAAGAATCCAAAACTGGGAACCTACGGGACGTCATTCTGAAGGAAATGACTTCGAAATTTAATGATATCCTCGACAATGCAATATTTTTCGTTGGAAGTAGGGATAGTGCAACTCCAGTCGAACTCTTTTTTAAGAGTATCGCAAAACAAGTCGACAACGCGAATGTTGGCTTCAGCACATGGGGCGAAACCCAGTCGGATATTATAGAAATAATTAGAAATAAGTTAAACAAAACATGCTGAACCTTTTTAAAAAAAAATATATAATATAAATCTCAAATTCCGTTATTTTACAATTTCTTACTTAACAAATATTCATCTAAAATTTCTGTTATAGTAAAAGCTTGTCTTGTGGAGTTTGATGTTTGGAACCGGCGGATATTATGCAAAGGTCTAACTTCTTTTATCCAAAGTCCTTCAATTACAACATCTCTATTGTATTGATCTGCAAAATTTTGGGGACAGTATGAACCATCATGAAATTTGACAAAGTTGTGTAGAACCACAACAGCTTTAATGATTTTATGCACAATCTCGGGATTGCAATTAATTGTAGATAAAAGAATTCTCCATCTTGCAGAAAGGATCCCGAATGTGTTTTCAATCCGACAACATGCTCGAGAAAGCTGTTTATTGAAATTTGCATTCAGCGGTGGCAAGAGTATCCCTGGATATGGACGCATCAAATTTGATTTTAGGGGGAATGCTGCATTGGCGACAAAAAACTGCGGTAAACATATATCGCTATCTGGTAGCTGCCTTGGTGGTGGCAAGTTCATTGTTTGATTTGCAATTCTTTTACCAAATGTAGAAGCTGAGAAAATACCGCCATCACTTTGGCTTTCTTATAATTGAAATAAAGAGAACCTGAATTAGGAGGGTACTTTATATTTATATGCTTTCCGTCTATTGCTCCGACGCAGTTGGGTAAATTAGTCTGTTGAAAGAAATCTTCACTTAATCTCCGCCATTCATCTTTCGAACGGAGGGGCTAAATATGTTGATGAGAGTTCCTCCCAAATTGCCTCGCAAGTATCCAACAGAAACACCCATCCTAAATTCTTACGCTAAAACTTGCCTTGGTGCACCTTGCGCCAAATACCTAAAATTTAAAACTCATAATGTTTTATAGAAGTATATTTAATATTTGTAATTACGTACAACAAAGTTAGCGCAAGCCTGCACTCTGCACTTATGGGTCCTCTATTTGAACATTTCTGAAGTTTCCCTTTCAATAAAATTAAAAGAAAATCGAATTGAGTAACACCCATTCTTACAACTTTCCGCAATCTGTGGTCATCTTTCTCTTTAAATACTTTGAAAATTGTATTAAAAAATCCTCGCAACTCTCGCTCTTCAGCAGTATTGATTTCTTGTGTCCAAATAGTTCGAGTATTAAATGCAAAATCAATTATTTTTATGTATGCTAAATAAGCAGCACATACAACAATAGCGAATTCGATTTCGTTCATATTTTTGTACAAAAATGTTATACACCTTATTACAATTTTTTTTAGATATTAAAACATTTTTAAATTTTTATACTGCTTCGCAAACAAACTTCAGAAAATGTCAAATAGGCTGTGAAATGAAGTCGCTGCAGTTAATGTGGCACACATGTGCAGTGAAGTCGACTTTATTGCAACGGCTACTGCAAAGTCGAAGTTACTGCAGTGAATGTGTTTCAGGCTATACTCTCTACCATTCGGCAAGTCATATAAATTTAATTTGACAAGAATTGATGGTGTTAGATTTGAAAAAAAAACTTTGATAAAGCTCACCAGCAAATTCTCATTAAAAAATTTAAGCAATACTTTGAATAAGTGGTATTGTTCTTTCATTTGAGTCATCTATAGATGGATTAATATACAAACTGTAAGTAAACCTCTATGAATAAGCTGTGGAGTACCACAAAGTACAGTTGTGTGACCTTATTATTTTCTTTCCTTGTATATATTATGTCACTTTGGACAGTGAATGAGCAGATTAGATTATTACATTCTTATCTACATTGATGATGAGATGATGGTACTCTTCTAAAACAAGATCTGATCCGATATACAAATAGTATCAAAATCTAGATTTACCAGAATATATACACTGATAAAAATAACACAAACTATCTTTAAGTATTGATCAAACAAATTTCATAAGCTGTGTAAACTTTTATTATAGCTTTAAAAAAGTAGTAGATGTATACTACAAGTAAATAGCCCCTTATTTTGATATTCAAATTAAATTGAGATAAACATATTTCGCAATGCTATAGAAAATAAAGAAAGAGCTATTACAAAATAAATCTTTCAAAAAATATTTTAATAGTAGGCTTAACAAGAATGGTGAACTTTGCTGGTGTTCGGTATAGCGTCATATTTGGTGAAGAACTTACACATCAGCAGTAACAGTATTATTAAATCTTCGAAGTAATTGGGAAGTAATTACGAAATTTTAATAACAAATTTTACAATAATTTAATTGAAGAGTTAAATTCCGTACTTGGTACGAGGGCAAGAGATGGCACCACCAGTATCAATGAAGTATTGGTTTTCATAAATGATATCCTTCAAGCGCCTTCTGTAAAATGTATATGACACTCATTGAATGCGAACCGGACAACTTTTCTATTTTTATAAAAATGAATAAACTAGAATTTCGTGCAGTGATTAGATATTCGTTTTTGAAAAAGAAAACGAACTATGAGATCTACAGCGAATTGAATGATATTTATGGGGACTTTCCACCAATAACAATACTAAAATATTGGATAACTGAATTTAAGCGCAGTCGAACGATCATTTTGGGTGATTAACGTTTTCCCCTGGTCTCTTGGTGTGTTCCGTGTTTGGTGGTCAATGGTGTACTCTACAGGTGCTGCTCCACCTCTTAGATGCGCAGATGTCAGTGGTACTCTGGATCACTAGACTGGCCTGGAAAATAAAAGTGAGCAGTAAATACATCGTTATGAAGGATAAAACGAACGCAACCTAACCAAACAACACAACATAATCATGTCAGATAAGTTTTTTGGCGTTGGATGGACACGATTATTTACACCTCTACTCGACCAACATTTTGCTCCAGCATCATTATAAAATGGGAATAACGCGAATGATCATATCTGGGTTTGGAGGAGTACATGTGCCAACATGAGTGTGCTCCCGAGACAAGCAGTTGTTCAGACTATTTTCACTACCTTACTTTCGTTTATATGTCAGCTACCCCATGGTCAAATTTAATAGCTTTATTGTTTTCTTTATGTGAAAATTGAATATATATGTAGTCATGAGAGAGGGCGAACTTAGTTGTGGTTACACTTAAAGAAAATTCTTTGCCCTTATTTCCTGGTCTAAGGAATGATTTACTCTGTCATTGGATATCTCGAACGAGAGATATTTTCTTACGATATATAGATTGGTTTTAATGATCAGCAGCTTTCCGTGAGCAATTGGTTTTAACAAGTCACTTTGGTCACTTTTTTTTATTCTTATATACCTACATTGCCGATATTGGCATAATATAAAATTTATTAAAAGAATTATTAAAAGAATGCGCGCCGATTCGATCTGTATTTGGCGAACAAAAAGTGCTCTTAAACTAGAAAAAATGCACCGATACACAAGTCTGCTGTCCGGAAGGAAAATCACACGAATTGCGCTATGAATGAATTCCTCATCTAGCCAATTTAGTTAACGTGAAAAAGGCAGAAAATAAAATATAATTAAAAAACGAGTTTTCAAACAAAACTGAGGCCAAGCCGGATGAAAAAGTGGAAAACAAACTTTTCTTCACACACAGAGGTGGACTCAGATTTTTAGATTGGGACATTTCTCTTGAATATTCTTTCTCTTCATAAATCAAATCAATTCGCTGACAATCACCGATATATTTTAGTATGATCAATCAGAGGTAATAAGTGATTTCATTCATGAAGAGAAAGAATATTCAAGAGAAATGTCCTAATCAAAAAATCTGAGTCCACCCCTGTGTGTGAAGAAAAGTTTATTTTCTACTTTTTCATGCGACGTGGCCTCAGTTTTGTTTGAAAACTCGTTTTTTACTTATTTTATTATACTATAAAACTGTGTACAAAATTTCGGAGCATACATACTTGGCTCTAACGGATTTAGTTTTAGTTATAGTCTTATCTTTGTATACTTGCTAAGTGCTGATGTTTTAAGCTCTCTGTAGTTCTCAATTCTTCCATGTGAGATGGTAGCTTTTAATCTAATCTATATAATTGAGACGGTAACTCTTAATTTTATCTATATAATTTGTAAACATGCTAAGTATTAATATTTTTTAAAATCTCCTACGAGATAGTAACTTTGAATTTAATACAGCTGTTCCTGCGAAATTATAATTAACAGAACCCATTGAATTGTAATCGCAGAGTCATCTAGCTCCTTAATACAGAATCAAATATAACCGTAGGTGCGAACATCCCCCCTTTACAAGGCAATTCTAAGAAAGAAAAGCGAACAACAAACATCAACGCAGAAAATAAATAATAAGAATCGCTTCCTACAGTGTAAATGTCTTAACAGAGTCCCTTCAACAAAGTCAGTTATTTGCGAGCTCTCATATCGATTGGATGGATCGGAAGATTCACTGCTATTAACCTCGTATATATAATAGTTCTACATAATACTAAATATACAGTGCAAGTGAATATTACAAAAAAAAAAAACTTAGTAGCTAGAAACCAAATGAGCAACCATTTAACAGAAAGCAGAGTAACCACGTATCACGTATAACAGAATAAAGCAATAGTACAGTTTTGAATGTAAAAATTTTATAATTAAAAAAACTTCAAATTGTAAAAAACGGTATTCCATAGAATCACAGTTAGTGATTCCGTTGTATAAAAGTGAAATTTGTTTACCAATTAGAGCAAAAATTATATCATGAACTACAAAGTGTTTTCGTTGTTTTGTGCGATTAAGGACATTTTAATAAAAAACCAAAAACAAATTAATCATCAGGATATGGATAATAGAAAATTGATGAAATTATTAAAAAGTGCAACTACAGAAACTGATCCTGAACAACGAAATAATGCTGAGAAACAATTAACGTAGGTTCACAAAACAATTGGATGTGTTCCAAACCTTTTAGAAATTGTTATGCAAAATGACATAGATTTACCTGACCGTAACGGTGGAGCAATCTGCCTTGAAGAATTGATATGATAATAAGTCACTGGGAACTTTCCATTCATGAAGGCGGTCGTGCAATAATTCGCGATAGTATAGTTAAAGCAATAGTTCATGCACCAAAATTATTTAAAATGCAATTAGAGTCTTGTGTGAAACATATTATTAAACATGATTTCCCCGGTCGATGGACTCAATTTGTCGATAAAGTTAATGAATATTTACAAAATTCAGATGTAAATAAATGGAATGTGGCACTTCTTATCACGTATCAACTTATTCAAGATTATTTATATCAAGAATCCGAGAAGTATGGGGTTACAATAAAATACCCTGCGTTTTATCAGCCGCAAGCTAACCCAGCGGAAAGGACTAACCATGTCATAAAATAGATGTTACGAGCGTATGTAGCTGACAACCACCGATCGCGGGATATGCAACTAGCTAAAGTAGCAAGTTACACTTGCAAACTATAGGATATTATGTAACCCTCCTATTGTATAGCCTCAATGGTGGGTGATATACCTTTTGTTAATTAATTCAACTTCAATCTAGTTCCCTGCTTGACAATGCGTCAAACCACCTTCACATGGTACACTACGATAGCTAAACTATCGCAGAAATTTCAATTGCTAAGTCTTCTCCAAAAATTTCAATTTCTGCTACGCAGCATACCAGGGTATCCCAAGCCCACGTCTCGCTATTTTTTACGTATACCATCATAACGTATTAAGTAGTCGTCTTCCAATTCGTCATCGAATACCCTCCAGCGACTCCCATAGTATCGAATTAGTACAAAAATTTCAACGTCTGAAATGACAGATGGCTTAAAGAGAGCTTGTCTCCATGGTTTCTATATGCTGCATGCAGTTCATCTGCCGGATCAATGAAACTTTCGAACAGGTCGCAGAGCGTCATGTTCTTGGATCCTAATCTTATCCTGTTGATACTCTGAAGCCTCTATTTCTTCGGTTTCTTCGGCCAAGATATCCAGACATTCATTTGAAATTATTTTTCGATTCAAGAACGCAAGGATAGTTTTCTTAGTCAAATAACGTATATTTCTTGAAAACCAAAAGATTTTCTGACAGTCGTTTGAAACTCCCTTGTAGAACTCATTGCTGTGGAGTTCTGTGATTGTGATAGTTGGTTCCAGATTTTACTATTGAAGAACGTGGAGACGTGATTCGCTGACACTGACATTTATTTATTTTTCTTATTGATTTATTTATTTATTTAGTGTAGCCTAATACATAATTCAAATTCTATATGTAATGTATAAGCTAATAACCTAGGATAACCACTCACAAAAGCCCAAGCTTGTGTGCGAGGGTTGTGACTAATTTATTACTAATTTTCTACTTACTAATATTATAAAATAAAATAAAACAAAATTTTAAAAATATTACATAAATAATACATCTAAGATATACTATAGTATGCAATGCAACCAATTCATTCAGTTCAAAAAATAAATATATTATGTATAATACCTGAGAGAAAGTAAGCATAATTCAAAATCTCTAAATTAAAAAACTAATGGACAATGTTATTAAAGACATCTTGGTTGTTAAATACACAGTTTTTCAACACAGTTTTATAATTGTAAACATTTAGGGTCTCTTTTACTTCTACAGGTAAGACATTATAAAATTTTGCAACCTAAAATACTACTAAGTCTATCTGTAATACATTTACTAGTTTTGGGGATTTCTAAAGGTTGCAACATCTGCCTGCGTGTACGATAATTCGTTTGGAAGATAGTGAACTATGATAATTTTGTGTATACGAATTTTAATAGGGTAAATATATATAAATGTCTTACAGTCATTACCTTAAACTCATTGTATGCTTGTGTGGTGGAGTATTATTTAGATTTCTTTAAGCAAATCTTAATTATTTTGCTTTGAAGATTTGATACTGGTTTTATCAAGACAGTATATGTAGCTCCCCAACTAAGGATTCCATACTGAATGACTGACTGTATTAAAGCAAAATAAGCCATTCCCAAAAGATCAAATTTTAAGATATTTCGCAATAGGAGTATTTTATATATTGTTTTCCTCAGCCGCTTACATAAACTCAGGATATGTTTTTCCCGTTTAAGCTTCTGATCTATAAGAACACCTAAATATTTCACTTCACTGACGCACTGGAGGACGTTACCCTGCAACTCTATCTTACGATTAACATTTGAATGTGCATTTTCATGCCCAAATTTTCCGAAACATGTTTTATTTAGGTTCAAAGCTAACTTGTGACATACCAACAAATCATACACTGATTTAATGCCTCTTTGCGCTAGTGATAAAGTAAAGGACCAATTTTCTCCACTAAATAATAAGACCGTGTCATCTACAAACACTACAATATGCTCCCTTCTTGACTGTTCGAATAATTTAACACACTCATTTATGTATATTAGATAGAGGATTGGACCCAAAACCCGAACCCTGTGGAACCCCACACTTAATACGAAGAGGATCACTTGTTACCTGGCCAATTCTGACTGCCTGTATTCTGTTGGTAAGATAGGAATGAAAAAACGAAAGAGCAGTACCTGTAATCCCTATAAATTTTAGTTTCTGTAATAGGAGTTCATGATTAACCGTATCAAAAGCCTTTTTCAGATCCAAGAATATCGCGAAAACTTTCTCCTTTTTGTCAACTGCCGAATTTATAAAATTGGTAACATCGTAAATTGCATCACTTGTGCTACATTTATTTTTGAAACCTTACTGATTACTTGCCATGATGTTGTATTGGTCCAGATAATCAACCAACCTAGTCTTAATGAATTTCTCAAAAATCTTCGCGATATTAGAAATTAGCGATATCGGTCTATAGTTATCTGGATCACGTTTGTCATTTGCCTTGTGTATTGGAACAACGATGGCATGTTTAAATTTACATGGAAATATGCCCTGAGTTAGACATAGGTTCAATGAGTACGCTAATGGAGGAGCTATATAATGTGCTACAATTTTTAAAATTCTCGTTGTAAGCTTATCAATACCTGGCGCCTTATCAATATTTAACTGAGTTATAAGATAGAGTAGTTCTTCAGAAGATATGGAACTAAACTTAAAGGTCATCATAGGATTAGTTTGAGAAACAGCAGATCTATTTTGGATTTCTCTACTCATAGACTTGTTAATTATTTAACGTCACGAGATAGCCATCCAAAGCCTGTAATATTAGACAGTATATACAAAAGCATATTTTACATGGATCGGTGCACCATACCCATAATAAACATTAACAAACCTTAAGAACTATAAATTTTTGCATTTCGTCGAAACATACGCTGGCTTTTAGATAAGTCAGTCATTTGACAATGAAGGAATATTTCGATAGAGTCTTTAGTAGCTCAATGCATTTATTACTAAGAACGTTCAGTTTTAGTTTATCCGTATGCAAAGTATTATATAAACGCAGACCACTTCTCTCGCTTTGTTCAGACATTCCACAAGGTTCAATGCAGGGACTGTCTTATTTTTATGGGTTCATATTTTTCTTATTTGTTCCTAAATGCTCATCAATCTTACTCTATGCTGTTGACTTCGAATTATGTATTCGGTTGTTCACTAACAGAAGTGAATTCGTTCCAGATTTTTTACTCATTAGAGTGCTCCAATTCAATCAGATTTCGTTTGATTAATATAATTTCGGACTCAAGTCAATCAAATAAGTATTGGTATATTTGAAGGTATATGCTTTCATTACTTGTATTGAAATTGAGATTTTTCCTATAATGGTAATTTTGTCTTCATTTTGTTCTCAAACTAGACTAGATTAAGTTTGAATTCATTCAATTAATTCAAATATGTAAGTTTAAAAGTATCACTTTCAGTTGTTCTGATATTCATACAAATTTTGAAAGGGCATCGCGATCTACTAATACTAGGAGCTATACTTACCTTTACTGTTTCACTTAAAATTGAACACTCTATCAAATTCCGAAATATAATTAAAATTCACATGATTTTAGTGTATCTATACCTATAAAACATATACCTACGCTACATTCGTCAACTTTTATATGAAACTTTTCCTTGTATCTTATTTAGTCTACAAGAGTGGGAAGTTTCAAATGGGCCAGATGTACCATGTAATTAACTCAATAACTCCATCATGCATAATTTCATCTCAAACTACATATTAACTGTTTTTATTTAAATTGGTTAACGGTTATATAGATTGTCCCTACTTGTTATCTAAAATTAATTTTAATGTCCCGCCCAGGACATTAAGGCAACAAGACTTGTTTTATTTAGCCACCCATAGAACTAACTTAATAGAAAAATCTCCATTATTTAGACTTCAGAAATCATTCATCAGTAAGTTTCACAATATTGACTTGTTTGGCAATAGTCCTCTGGCATTTAAAAGGCATGTATTAAACGAACTCACACAGCCCAGATAATTTTAATTTTGATTTTACTCTTAACCCCTTTCATTTCCTTCTTTATCTTTTATATAGTTTTATTGAGACTCTCAATGTCCTTTTCTCCTATGTTCTGGATATGAATACACATAGTATAGTAAACTTATTTTTGAACTTTGTTTTAGGATCTAGTATTTAGTAGTAGTTTTAGTTGTACCTTCTGTTCTTACTTAATTGATAAGTCGTTTGCTATAGTAGTATTAGTATTTGAATTCATATTTGGTAATGAGTTGTAGCTTGAATTATCTAATTATACCAGTGTTTTCCTATTTTTATTATTTTGCATAATGTTTTATACTCTATCATATTTAACTGGAGTTAATCTTAATTACATTAACGTTCTTCTATTCTTTGTACGTTTGCATACTGTTTGTATTCCAATATATTTCTCTAGTTGCACGATGCGTATGTAGCTGTACATGTAGATATTTGCAATTAACCGGTAGAATATAATTGGATTTGTCAAGAGTCTGTAATCTTCCGGATGAATTTGAAGTTAAATAAATAAATAAATCACATTTATTATTGATTAAATTATAACCTGGCGTGATGCATCTATTTATATCACCTTCATGCGCTCTCTTTAATGCTGTCAGTTTGTTAATTACTTTACATAGGTGACACATTAATGCCTTAAATTAAAGGCACTTGTATTTAATGAGCTTGCTAATTAATGAATAATGATTCCTGTTTAAATGTCCCATTAAATTATTATCTTAGTCTTGTATATAAATTTTGAACTGGAGTAAATAAAATTTATGTTATCAAATAAATATCCTTCTGAATTTTTTTCCAAAAATGTATTTGATTTATGTAATTAGGACTGTGATTTCGCTATGAAAAATTGGTCTTATGGGTAGGAGGAAGTGGTGGTTGTTTTACAGCACAGAATTACAGATGTAAGATGGAAAGGTTGTAAATTCCAATCCCACCGGCGCGACTAGACTTTTTTTCCAGTTCTTCAATGTATGATCCTATTCTTCAGACAGCAGAATTTGCAAAAAAAAAACTCTAAAAAGAAGATAGGAAATTTTATAATGATTTTTAGCATTAAACCTAGTAAATTTACAATGTTATATCATATTGAATGTCGTATTATTACATAAATTTGCAAATATTCCCTAGAGCTTGTAAAAGTATTACGTTGTGTAGTATTTGTGTTGTAAAGTCAGAGTAATAGAAACGTTCATTGTAAAATTAATATTGGTGACATAGTGACATTGCGGGGAGCAAAAATTCTATTACTGATGGAAAAATTGCTCTCGCAATATCAATGGTGGGAAGCCGCCTTTGTATCTTTTAATTTTAGTCTGAAAATGTAATTGACTCCAACTAAAAATAGATAAATTTCCATTGATACAACCGCACTTCTTTTCCGTAATGATGCAATTCATTATGCCATTTTATGGTTGAATTAAAGTTCCAATAAAAGTAGAAAGAATGATTAATTTTCATGTGTTAAATTGAGTAAAATTTGCACTACACGAATGTCTTTAATACCTTAGGAAAATTCTTTCGAAATTAGAGTTTAATGTAATGAATTTGAAATTTTTATATCTTAAGTATACTGAATTTTCCGATTTATGATGTGCTCTAGTAAGACACCTTGATAAATTAATGGAAGAAGAAGTAATGAAATTGGAAAATGAAACAATTTTCCTGACTTAGAGAAAAACTTTTTTAAAAGCTAAGTACAAAACTAAGGATTACGACAGAGAAAAGTAGCGTTAGTAGGGGTATAACTATCTATCATCTGAGCCTTTCTTATAATCGCTGAAGGTGCTACTATTATTTCTCCATGAAGATAAGCCTTATACATTCATTAAACGGAACGAATATCATTGTATACAGAGGGCGAGGTATGGTACATATGAGCCGTGATGCAAAGATGGTAAATTTTATATGGAAACCAACAACGAAATTGCAAAAACAATTTCATGCAATTTACCGTAAGTTGTCAAAAAAGGTAACAACAAGACAACACAACACTTCTCGTCTTCAATATGGCCAACTATTGTTTTCTGAATATACCGGTTCCATTATAGTCGGTCTACCTGCACCTTTTTAAATTTCAAGCACGTTGTTATAACAGTTCTGCTATTTCGGTAATAATAATGATATTGTGAAATGGTTTTCTTTGGGGATTTCGTTTCGTTAGCCTTGTCCCTTGAGGGATTTCAGTAGCTAATTATGTTCTCCTAATGTGGAGAGCCGCCGGCGATGTTTCCACAAGATCCAACCAAAATATATATATTGCACCACACCAGCAGATATCTTTCTAATACGATGCGATGTTATTGCTTCAGAGTTTAGCAATTTGGGTCTTTTGGTTTTAGTAGACTTTAACCTCACATATGCATGAGAAAAATCTCGAGGACTCTGCCCCTACACTTATACAGGGTGTCCCGTAAATGGTGTGATACCCGAAGGATATAGATAGGTCATTCTTAACCAAGCAAAAAATTGTATGTGTGGGGCAAGGGGAATCCTAACGGTTTCCGGGATAACAGTACATAAAGATATGTGGGTATGTTTCGATAGATAAACTGCAACCTCTGAACATTACATCCTATAATGGTGATTTAAACTTTGGTGTATAGATAATCTTTAGATCTTTTCAGTATTGTATACATTTCTCCTCTCCTCTCATCCGTTTTAAAGTTAATACTCAACAAAATTGAAACTTAGGAATTTTAACTCATTTTTTATTTATTTTTATCAAAAAAACACGTCATCAATACTAATTTCTCATTTTGGATTGAAGAATCCGAAAACCTTATTTTTAAAATGACCTATCACATTCTGTACCGTAGATGTAACCCTCTCAACGTTTGTTGCACTTTTTCTTAAGCACATCCATTAAAAATGGCTGAAAAAGGTCATTTCAAAAAAAATAATTGCCTACTTTCTGGCACTTATTGATCTCTTTCAGCCATTTTCGCAGGAAATGCTTAATAAAAACTGCAAAAAACGCAGAAAAGGTTACATTTTCAGTACAGAGTGTGATACGTCATCTTATGGCTAACACCTTCGGCATTTTAAATCCAATATGAGAAATTAGTATTGATGACGTGCTTTTTGATAAATATAGTAGTTAATTAAAAAACAAAAACGAGTAAAAATACCGGAAATTCGAAACGGAGAGGAGGATGGAAGAAAGCTATAGAACATTGGAAAGATCCAACGATTATCTATCTATCAAATGATCATCATAGCGTGTAACATGGAGAAGTTACAGAGTGATCCATAAAAGCCTACACAAATATCTTTAAGTCCCGTTATTACGTCTAACTATGATATTCCATAGCCTTCGAGTATCGCCCGACTTAGGAGATACCCTGTATAAATAGACGTTACTACCTTGTATAAGCTTTTTGCTGCTGCTATTCTTTCAAGTGACACTCCACTTTTTTCGAAGTATTTGTAATAAACTCAATTATAGTTTTTCAACATCTTGTAAAATTAACAACTGTTTTGAGTCCGTCGACAGAAGTTTAATAAATAAAGCACTTACCAGGAGTTCTACTTACAATTAAAAACATGGAGTCAGTGTTACCACAGACGCACACACATATACACATTCCAACTTAAGTTGATCTAGTTTTTCGTATAAATTTCACCACAAATTCTCTTTGTTTGGCAAAGGACTAAAAATTAACCATTACTCATCTTAATGAGTCTACAATTTTCGTAATGAAAAGCGATTTTCTCACAAGAAATAAGTTGGCTCTCGTGAACAAACTCCAAGTAAACTTTAACACGAATTTACTGGAATTTTCCTTTGTTATTTTTTTTTTTTTTGACGAAATTGCATACTAAAAACTCCACCTCAAACCTTTTTCATCTTGACAATAAAACTTATTGTTAACCACATATAACTAGGACGCTACTTTCTTAATTAAGGTCATCAGAAATGTCCCTCGCATGCTGAAAGGTGTTGAAAGCTGCGTTTTGCCTTATACATAGGTACTTAAAAACTTTTTGAATAGCGCTGTAACTGGAAGGTCGTTCTCTGTCAAGGTTGCTGATGTAATTTAAATTGTGATTCTAGATGTGCTTAAGAAATGCTGTAGCAATGCCAACTAGAAGGTATGAGAGGTGAAATAAGTATAGCCTAAGTAATAGCTCCTAGTCTACAAAGGTAGATGTAGTGTTGGAAAACTTGAAAATGAAAGTTCAAAAAGGTAGTGTAAGTGCATTCATTTGAGGTGAGAGCTTTTTTGTGTTACTGCCGTTGGGGTTACTGATTTATGTAATCCTAAATTATACAACTTTTCATGGTAGCATAAAAAGAGTTCTATGGAGATTTATAAAGTAGCTAAACGTTGTCTTTTTCTTTTTAAGTTTTGATTACGTCGATTCGTCTAACTAATATCTTTCCGATTATATTCAAATTGGGATTGGACTTCGCCGTAAAAATAGAGAAACTTGGTATCAGTATATTATGGTCCCAAGGGTCAATTGGTAAATTGATGTATTGTATAGTGTTATTGCTGCCGCATCTTTTCATTTCAGAATCGAAATTTCCAGTATGAGAAAACTGATCTTGTATCTGCAATATATTTCTGTTAAATTATTGAAGAACTCCGCTACGACAACAGGATCACCCGAAAATCATTTGGGAACATTTGCGCCCTGAAAAATACACACGTAGTTTTTATGTTGAGGACAAAACAATACTCAATTATTAATTATTATTCCGAATAACTAAATCTAAGTAATACTAAACCGAGGTTAACATCACCGATTCCAGCACAGAAGTGACTCGTAGGGAGATATTTACTGCCGAGTATCGGTCCCTGATCTTATCACTAACACTTTTATGTATAGTATATATATATATATATATAGTAATAGTAACCTCAATACACCTAGGTGCAGTTAAGGCAACATAAACTATGTCACACCGCCTCTTATAGATTTTTATTTTAGAAGTGAAAAGAAACGATAATTAAAATAAAATTGAATTTAACTTTAACTTTGATGGTGGAAATACTTCTGCTGGTAATTTATTTAAAATATTGTATATATTAGTTTATTGGTCTAAAAAACCACTATATCTATTAAATGAAATGTTAATCTAATATAAAGTAGCATGCATTGGACTCTTGGGGTTATATGACCCGGGTTGTGTAGATTAAGCATGCCTTGTGTTATGAATCCGATATATTTCGGCCATCAGCTGTGACCAATCAAAGGAACTAAATATGTCAAAGTTATTTTAAGCCTTTTGCCGTTAATTTAAATTTAAGGTTAGAAAAAAAGAGATAATTGGACAGTCGCTTGTAATAAATAGTATGAAAAAAACTAAACATATAAGCAACGAATTATAGAAAACTGGAGTGCACTAATTCTAATGGCTAACTTATATTACTCGAATATGCGATTTTACTGACAAAGTGAGCGAAAGGGTTTTATTACTTAACACTTTTCAAAAAAAAGGAAGAGGTAATCAACTTTCAAAACATTATTTCCCACTCTTTTATAGCGCAGTGTCACTATGGACAGTTCGTCAAATTTTCAATTGCAAAAATTAGTTACACGTCAAAAATAGATGAAGTACCTACAACGTGTTCAACAAGCAAAACGAAATCAAATGGAAGATGTCAATGATATTTATACTGGCGATATATTTGCTTTGTTCGTGTAGATTGTGCCAATAACAATAGCATGTTTCAAGGACGATCATAAATTCCAGTTCATTTATGATGCAGATAATAAAAAAAACTATTATAATGGGTAAGATTTTTATAAACAATTTCTTATCATAACATGATGTTACTAAACAGATATATATATTTCAGGTGAATTGCACGGACAATTATTCTCGACAAATGAAACTAGAATACGGATGTCTAGTAATTTTTTGTGAATCAAAAGTACCATTTGAAGAGATATTGGTAGCACCGTGCTCGAATGACTATCTTTATAAAAACAATCTGGAGGATAAATATTGAGGCAAAATTCTCTCAGAAGATGCCCGGCAGTTGTACATATTAATGGGCGGCTGGACTCCATATAATATGAATTTTATTAAATGAATTTTAATCAAACCAAATTAGAAATCATTATTGTTATTTTTTTTTAAGATACATTTTTTTTTAAATATTATTTTCATAAAGAAAGTGAAGTCCGCTTCCGCCTTCGTTGTACCGTAAGGCTTCCTGATTTACTGGGAAAATAATCAATATGCCATGGCATAATTGCATGGGTCCTGTCGTACCTTGATTCGCCGGATATTATTAAAAGTGATCGTTGTGGTAATAACACAGATATAGTACGCCTGTTCCTTTTAAATTCCATTACAGTATCACCATCTAATAAAAGAGACAAAATCGGATCAAGAAAAGCAATATGTTCAAGAACAATGATGTGCTGCGACTTGTTTCAAATATTTTTAATTTGTGTGCGTGTAAACAATTATATTCATACACGCTAGTAGGTATATGAATGAGTTTGTTGCCATAATAGCAAAATTTACTGCCATAAAATATGCTTCTAGCTAGAAGTTTTTATGGATTATTATTTCAGTAAAAATTTTCCTTTCGTCGGAGAATTCGACATTTAACTCAGTAAAATTTTTCTGAGTTATCTTTTGTCTTATCCTTCTAAAGTATTTTAAAATAAAGGGAAACTATTTGTACTCTATTTTCTAGCAATGTTCGAGTAATATAAATTGGCCATAAGAATGTCAAATATACTCTTATATTGAGACTTAATGTATTCTGTGTCTGCGGCGAAACTTTCATTCCAGATTGTACAGTCGATAGTACTAAAAGCATCGCTGTAAAAAAAATTTATAGCAAAAGTACTTTGAAATACCTTCCTGATGACAAAAGGAAATTGAGTACGTAGGCGCTTGACTGTTATATATAAAAAAAAAATGTAAATAGTCATTTAATTTGTAGAGACCTAAGGAAAAAAAAATTTTAAAAAATATAAAAGTAGCCCATTTTTACAAAAATGGAGCGAGAATTTCAAATAAAAACCCCTAGGCCGATGTTTATTTACCTTTATATACTCTGTATAAGCTTTTGCTTACAGTAATTCCATCCTGCTTACTTTTATCTTACACGTATACATAACCAACATGCCGTAACGATAAATGCATATACGAGCACCTCAATAGTAAATAATAATAAAGAAAGAAAATAAAACCAAATATAATAAACAAAAGAAAAACGATCAGAGTAGCCATGCGCCACTCTACGAGCCATTCATGAAATATCAAAGTAAGAGTTGTGAAAAGTAATATGATCATCACTGATCACCGTTGTACCGTGATAAAGCATATTACATATTACTCAGTAGACTATAAAAAAAAAAGTAATTATGCAATAACGCAACCGATGACTGTATGTAATTTTGATTTCATCTCATTTCAATAAGAAAAGATTGAGGTAACGAATTTTTATAAAGTACTTGTAATATTCTTGGTCTTTCCCACGAGTAAGAAATTTTATTAAAGTTTAGCCAAATAAGCTTTGCTTCTCCTACTGAAGTTGTCATTTTGAAATATAAATATATTATGCCTTTGGCGAAATTAAATAAAGATTACTTGCTTCTCGGTGATTTTTATGGCTAAAGGAGCTGCAGTTATTGCTAGCTGAAGACTTGGGTTTACTTGATTAACTCAATTGTTTTCCCCAGCTCTGATCGCCAATTGGGGATTTATTCCTTTTACTAAACAAAAGCAGCTCGGAATGTCTGAGTGAAATGCGCATTTGACTGTTTAAAAAACGACTGTAATTTTCATCTTCATTGCATTTAATTTATACAAAAATTTTAATGCATGTCCAAATAAAATTGTCCATTCAAAAATTTCTTAACAGAAATTTACAAATCAATAAAGAATGAACACAAAAATTGTCCACTCAGAATATCACAAAAAAAAAATCGTCGATCAACAAAGCAAGAGAAACATCTTGCACAATAAATTCTTCCTACGGTCATTTCAAATGGGTCATTCAGTGACACTCAAGTGCAATCAGAGCATGTTGACATGCATTTCTTTGTACTTACGATTCATTATGCTTGCGGTTATGAAATCTTATTTGGTCCTCTTTACTTTATGGGGCAATAATTTTCGAATGAAGAAAGTGAGCTGTGTCGAAATTGTTTTTTTTTACTTGTTCCGACTAATTTTGTTTGGACAACAACTTAGATTCTTAATATATATGCATGTACGTTAACGTTACATCCTATTCCTTTAAAAAAAAAAAGGAAAAAAAGTTTTGAATCTTATTTATCTTTATCGGTTACTTCTATCTTTGACTAATCTATTATTATGTACATCTTATGTTTTCCTTTTATGTATAACTTAGAGTTTACATCTATCTCTTCTATGATTCTATACGGTCCTTAAAATGGACTTTCTAGTTTCAGTGTGTAGGTATACGAAATCATTTACTTTGAAATTTGAGAATTTTTCTTTGCCCCTTAGCCATTTTAATCTGTATATTAGTTCTTTGGCATAATTATCGATGCTGTCAATATCATTTATTTTACTTTCATCTCTGAGTATTTGTGATGGCAATAATCTATTTTGCCAAACACTAGTTCAAATGGAGAATAGTTGGTGTTTGTGTGTCGTGTTGTGTTATAGCAGAGCACAGAATATGGTATTAGCTCTTACCAGTCATCATCATTTACGAAAGCTCTGAAGTATTCATTTAATACTCGGTGGTTTCTTTCAATAGAACCTAATGTTTCATGATGAAATGGTGTTAAGATGCTTTTAATTAATTCGTTATTGAATTCAGTTCCTCTATCTGTTTTCATAACGTTAAAACATCCAAATTTTAAAATAAATTTCTCTGCTATTGCTTTTGCTATTGAGCGTGCTTCTTTCGTTTCCATAGGATAAGCTTCTATGTACTTCGTTAATTCACATTAAAGAGTTAGTATGTATCTGTATCTATTTGATATTCTTAGTGGTCCAACAGTGTCAATTGTTATCCTTCAATACTATCAGTTGGTATATCTATTATTACGAGAAGTTCTTTCTTGTAATTTTACACTTGGTTTCTTGCACATGTCTTGCAATTTTTCATATAATTCTTCACCATTTTATTAAAATTTTTCCAGCTATATCTTTGCTTTATTTTGTTTATACAACGTCTTATTCCAAAGTGTCCTCCGTGCATACTATCATGATGCTCTTTTATGATTTCTTGCGCTTTCTCGTTATCTATGATCTTTGTTGGGATTTTAAATAATAATATTCTTAATGGCGTTGCCCAGCCATGTTTACTTCTTTGTTGGATTTCATTAAATGTGCCTTTAAATTCATTTATTCCTAGGAACTCAAATATGTTATCATCATTTGCTAGAGCTAATTCTCTTATATGATGTTAGTTCATTTTTTTGTATTAACTTCTTCAAGAGCCACCGTAATTCTGCCTCGGACTATCTTTATACTGAACTCTTACCCGTTTAGCATCTATATTTATAATGGGCAAACTTTTTCTTCTATTTTGCTTTGGTTTATTATCTTCATTTATTTTAAATTGCAAACTCTTTATATTTCTTATATTTGAATCGGCGTGCACTCCCAGATGTAGAATTGATCAGATTCTACTCTGCTGTTTTCACTGTCTTTTTATTTTTCTTTTCTTTTGTTTACTTCCCCATTGCGAGTTTGCCATTCTTCTCGTTAACACGTTGACCTCTGTTGGTATCATTGATTTAAGTTGTTCTGTACCTATTTTTATCCCGGATAATGTAGTCCATAAGATCGAGTCTAATTCTTGTTAGTTTTGATGATGGATTCTTGTGAGTAAACAAACTGACTAGTGCCCTGTGGTCTGTTATGCCCAATCTACAATGCATGGTTAAACCACGTCGTCAAAACGATATCGTTTGCTGAATAACGCATAAATATACGAAATACATAAGTAGTGGTAAGCTGCCAAATTAAACAGCTGTTGAACTGTCAATTACAATAAATTTCATTTTACACTGCTGTGGGATAAGACGATTTATATAAAACTTTGTTTTGAAGAGTTTGTTTGCTAGTTACCAAGAGTTGGATCTCAAAAGTTATTTTATATATTCGAATTTCATATTATTTTGGTGATTTTAGAATTTAAATAAAAATGAATGCAGAAAATCTTGAAGCCTTGGATGTGCTAGCCACCTTGGCGTGTTTGGTAGAACAAGGAATAGAGGCAACCCTTGCAGCTACCTCCAGAAGGTGGTGGGTTCGACCCATAAATGCGAGAAGGCAGAATCAAGGAGCAGTTCATAATTTAATAAGGGAAATGAGATTTGAAGATGATGAGTCCTTTTTCAATTTTACGCGCTTATCGTTTTCTGAATTTGATGAACTTCTGCATCTTGTTGGACCTTCACTAGAAAAATGCTCAATCAGAGCATCCATTAGTCCAGAATCGCGGTTGCTCTTAACACTTCGGTATGCCATTTTAAAAATACAGCGCGCATAATAAATATTTATTTTTATTATTCCATTCAGATATCTGGCTACTGGCGATTCTTTTCGGAGCTTGCATTATATTTATAGAATAGGTCACTCAACAGTTGCAGCAATAGTTCATGAAACTTGTCGGGAAATCTACTCCAATTTAAAAGATTTATGCATGCCCAAGCTAACTCTCGAAAAACTGGAGAAAATAGCAGAAGATTTTGAGGGAAGAACCAAATATCCTCATGTCATTGGTGCTATTGATGGTTCTTGAATGGCAAATTGTACGAATTTATTAATTAAATTGCTCTATTACAGGCAAGCACGTAACAATAAAAGCACTACCAAAATCAGGTACTTACTTTTTTAATTATAAAAAGCAGTTCAGCATTGTCCTCCTAGGAGTGTGTGATGCTCAGTATCGCTTCATATATTTCAGTGTGGGAGAGTATGGATCCGAGTCCGATGGCGAAATATTTAGGAGCAGCTCTTTATTTGAAGAAATTGAAAACGGTGAATTTCCATTTCCAGTGCCTAGAAGTGCACACGGAAGCTCATTTCATGTCCCATACCTCTTTCTTAATGACACCATACTGCGGGAGAAACTTGGAAATTGAGCAAATCAACCATAATCGTGAACTTTCAAAAGGTCGCTGCTTAATTGAAAACACCTTCGGAATATTAACCGCGCGATGGCAAATTTCCTCCTAGTTACAATGAAGGAGCTAGAAATGCAACAGCCGGATCGAGAGAATTGAGGAATAAAATTAAAGATTTAATCAATAATCTGTAATATGTATATATGTATGTACATGATATGTTTACAATAAAATCACAAAAATTTTATTGTAAAGGCTCAATTTTTAACTGACATAAATAAAATTAACTTAATTTTTTTTTGTTTATGTATATTTAATTTTCACTCCTCACTAATTTCTATGTACTGTTTCATGCATCCATTTACAAATTTAGTTTGTTTGTCCGCGGGGAGGCGTTCGAGTGCATAACCTAGAAAGTCTTTAAATCTATCGACAAAAGGCGATGTTGGCGGGTCAGATGTAAGCTGTTGGGCATTACCTCTGAATTGTTTTACAGCTTCTTTTATTTCGTTGAACGTTTCTAAGCCTGTTGTCAGTAGTTTTTGACGCAGGCTTGATGCTTGATCTCTTCTAACAGGTGGAGACAGTAATTGCCCAGAATCTGAAGATGAAGGACCTGAAGAACAGAATGGAGTTGATCTTCTATTTTCTATTGAGACTACGCCCTGGAGCTGTGGTTGCGACAACTCTCTGGGTGATGAGCAAGAATCCGTATCGAAAGCCGGGGAAGCAGGAATGGTGACGAAAATCTGGCTGCTACATTCAGAACGGACAGGACACACCACATTTTCTAGGGCAATATTTTGCAGCTTTGGTGGTGTTACACCTACATCAATTCTGTTACCAACATTGCCACACTCAATTGTCCTAAAGAAGTATATGAAATATATTCATTAAAATAGGTAATATACAAAACAAATACCGTCTTCTAGAAAGATTATCGTAAATAAAACTCATTTTTTCTGCCAGGACAAACAATTTTTTCAAAGCAGGAGATGCCGCTGCACCACTTCTTGACAACATCTTCTGCCTGTTTTTGAAGTGGATTAAGCGTCGTTTCAACAAATTGAAATGATGTTTGGCTTCATTTCCTGTGCACATATATGTGTTATAACAACAATTAATTAAAAGAGATTGTAATTCATTTACCAGTACAGCCAAGATCCTTCCCTATTTGGGTCCATTTCTGGTCGCAGATATCAGTTCTTTTGTAGAGAGGGTTGCCTTTATCCCATAATATAGGCATCCTTTCTACGCTCTCCACTAAAATTTCTTCTTTATTTTCTGAAAATTAAGGAAGCATTTTTAATGAGATGTTTTGAATTATTACAGATCTACTTACCATTCCAATGAAACTCCATTTTGTTGTTGTTGATTTTAATTAAAGCGATTTGATTTGTTTAAACTTATACAACTTTTTGTTTGGCAGAATATTTTGACAGTTCCAGTTTACAGTTCTGTTCTAAATTCCGACTGCATGGTTCTAAATTATGCTGAATACAACTGAGGTATTACTATATCGTTTTTGCTGATTAACTACTACACATAAGTTCGTGCTCATGTCGTCAAATGAATGAAAGAGAAGAAACATTTTTGCAAGCATGAATTTTGAAATACTAGAGTGGGATGCATTGTAGATTGGGCATTACCACTTTGAATTTTCTGCCATATAGATATGGTCTAAAGAAATTTATTCCTCAGTGAATACTCAATAGTTCTTTTTCAATGATCGGTTTGTTAAGCTCAAGTTTGTTTAATGTCCTGCTAGCATAGGAGATGGGTAAATCTTGTCCATTTTGTTCTTGCGATAATAAAAGGTTTCACTGATGGGGTTATTAACTTTTTCTTTAATGTTTCCAATGTATCCATACATTCCGTTGTCCACTTGAATAGCCTGTTTTTCTTAAGTAATGTGTTTAGCGGTTTTGCAATTTCGGCAAATTGTGGATAAATCGCTTATAATAATTGCAAAATGCTACTAAACTTTGCACATCATCCGCGTTTTTCGGGATCGGGTATGATTTAATTGTTTTATAATTGCTGGGATCAGTTTTTCTACCATTATGCGTAATTAAATGTCCTAGATTTATTACTTCGGGTTTAAGGAAATTGCATTTTATCAGCATTCAGTTTTAGGTTGTAGAGTGTTAGGAATATTTCGTAAGTCTGTAAACTAAGTATCTATTTATTTTGGTAGGCACTGTTGCGAATGTGATTTGAGAAGCGTAGGGATTAGATTGCGCAAAGTTTGGAGTGAGCACACACTTAGTCACAGTCTGTGCAGTGAGTGTGAAATGAGAAGTCGCGTTCAATTAATTGTGTGAAGTGTGAATATACATCACTGGGTGAGAAACAAACAAATTGTAATGTGTAGCCAAGGATAGTTAGCTTGCGTGTGTGAGTGATTAACGAAAGATTCGAATGCCTGTTCTGCGTACGTCGCACCCCACTGTCAGCGAATGCCTGTTCTGAGTACGTCGCACCACACCATCAACGAATTCCTGTTCTGAGTATGTCGCATAACACCATCAGTCCGCGAGTCGCATAATACCTCCTATGCACCTGCGTATATCGCACTCTATTTACTATGCGTACGTCGCAAATGCATTTAATCTATGAGTCCTCAGGTAACAACGGTTCAGCGTAAGTCGCTCTCTTCAACCTGTCGGTACGCATGAATGCTCTGTGTCTACTGACGGATGTAACGAAAATATGATTGAATGTATATGTGTGTGTGTATGATGTAGCGAAGATATGATAAAATGTATATGGGTGTATGAATAAAATATGATTGTTTGCTGCATCTCACTAAGTTTTATACTCAAAAGTTCTTCGCATTTTTCTACAGCTCGCGGATAACAGCAGCTATTTAGTAGGTAAGCCATCACATACTTACCTCTGCAAACAAATGTAAGACAAAATGATAAAAATATATTCAATCCGCTTAAGAAAAAAAAAAACGACCTGTGTTTAATCATTCTACTTTCTTTTTTCACTTTAGTAACTTCAGAAGTGGGATTATGCCTATGTGCAATTTCTTTTTCCTAGGAAATAATCAGATGTATGAATGTTTTCACTTTAGTTAAACTTCTGGCTTGCTTACTGAGTGTGATAGTATCATAGCGCATTTGATAGTTGGTCGAATAACTTTATTTTCAGATAGATTTTTGTGGTTTGTGCGTAGTCTGTTGAGATAAAAAAATAATAATAATAATAGTGAAAGTGAAATATTTTTTTTTAATATTGCTACCAAGGATAATAATAAAACCTTCATTAGATTGGGTTAGATTAAAAGTTGTAAAAGGCTAGTAATTTCCTGTTTTCTTGAAGTGAAAAATGTCATCACAAAGTGAAATCTGTTGCCACTCCAGCTAAAAGGAGGATGCAACCGAATTTTAGTGAAGAGGACTCTGATTCCTCAGCAATTTCTAGTGCAACAGCGGCGACATAAAATAGCGAATCGACGCTCAATTCAACTTTGATTAATTTAGCTGAGCTCATGACCATATTAACATCAAATGAGAATGCAATTAGGAATAAAAGCGAAGCCGTCAGAGTAGACACTGAAGTTATACCATCTTTCTACCCTGATGACAAAAATATGGATATGTGACGATGGCTAGCAAAAAGTGAAGAATTGAAAGATATCCACAATTGGGATGAAGTAACAACTACATTTTATACAACTAACAGGCTTCGTGATTATGCTTAGACCTGGTAAAATAGTCACCCAAGCGTAAGTTTTACCTGGATTGAATGGAACTTTTCCAAGCCTTTCCGTTTGAGTGTGATTATGCAAGTTTGTTAGAGGAAATGTTGAAACGTGGAAAATAATACTATTACGAAAAATGATCATTATTGAATTCATGCGAAATTTTTGGGAAAAAGCAGTATCATGTTTAATAGCAGGAATTCCTGATTCGAATGTTCAGGCTGCAGCTAAGGTGGGAGATTATAAGGAACCCGAAAAGGTCTTGAAATTTTTAAAAACATTGAGGAATAATTAGGTGGAGCAAAACAAACGGATTTTTAAGCGACCACAAATCTCCTATAAAAGTGTGCCCAATCGATATCAACAAGGAAAGGCCTAGGAAATGTTACGGTTGTGAAAGTAGGAAACATTTATTACCTTCATATCCGGAAAGAGCGCTTCACAATGAAAAAGATGAAATACACCAAAGTAGCAGCAACAAACGAACACCTGAATCTTCAAAGCAAGTATTGGCGGCACAGGAAAAGGAAAAACCAGGTATGAAGTATTTTATGAATATTAAATTGGATGATATTGATACTAGAACTTTTGTTGATTTTGGTGCAAATTGTAATACAATGAGGCATGGAACGTGCCTTAACTTAAAACGAAAATTATAGTAGCAGTGTAATCTTATTCAGGGATTTGGTGGTGCGCAGAAAAAGTCGTTAGGAGTTATTAAGCAAATTAAAGTCCAGATTGATCAAGCCAATGCAATCACAGATTTCATTGTTGTATCAGATGACATACAAGAGATTCCGTAATTTTAGGACAACCTTTCACTGAACAGCCCCATATTAAAATTGTCAAAGATATCAAATTACTTAGAATATATGAACAATTTCATGAGAAATTACGTCAAGATGTTGCCGAACTACCTTCAGTAATAATTCCCATTTGGGTAAAGGAGGCTATCGTAATTCCGGCAGGCCACTCAGCTTATGTGGTTTGTCAAGCAGAACGTCTTGGTGATATATATATTGACTCAAGTATACGAATGAAAGAAAACAAAGAACACTGTATTCCCAGATGCGTTGTCTTTTTCGAAAAAAATAAAGAATGTGTCTTTCCTATAATAAACACTTCAAATAGCGATTTAACAATTAGGCCTAAATATCCAATAGCAAGGTGAATAACATGTGCAAAGCAGAATGGAAAAATCGATCAGATGTTGAATATAAATTTAATGACGAAAGAGTTAACTTGCTTAAAATAGGTTCAACATTGACTAACGAAGAAAAGTATGAGCTAATGGATTTACTAAAAGAATATAGACAATGTTTTGATACATCGATGAGGGAAATTGGCTGTACAACAGCAGCAGAGCTAAGAATTGAGCTTACTGATGACTAGCCTGTCACAATAGGGTTAAGAAGATTGTTGACGAGCTACTAGAAAATGGGATTATTCAGGAATCTACATCATCATTTACCTCACCAGTTGTAACGAAGTTTCGGTGGGATGGCTCGTCGTGCCAGGGTTTCTATAAATGAAACTCCTTCAGGGATTATACGCACGGCGTACCAAAAAAATGTAGTTAGGTGGGATGGGATATTAGGCGTCTTGTGTGAGTCCTCGACATAGAGGAATCCATTTCATAGCCTTATGGCGCCGGGCTCGGCTGGTTGCAAATGGGGCAGTTATTCTACACTCTCGTCCTCTTGGCTGGAGTGCCTGCAGTCGTCGGCGGGCGACTGCGAATACTTTGTCTGGATGTCTTTGTCAAAGATGCGGCGGCTCGCAGTTACCGGCGGTGGCCAAGCTTCGTTCCCACTCTTCTGTTTCCTAGGGATCGCCTAGATGCTATTGGTGAGACCATTCTTCATAGCTGGCTTTACCTCAGTTGCGGCTATAACGGGCTGGATCGACGGCTGGTTATTAGAAGCCAGTTTGCTAGTAGGTGGCTCTTTCGGTTGCTTCAGGCTCGGCATCTTTGTTGCTGATGGTGTTGCTGTGGTACCTGGAGTTGCTAAACACTTCGGGAGCTTCCACGGTGGAATCATGCTTGCTGTGAGGGCAATCTTCATAGGCGCCTTCGAAGTGGTTATGTTGGACTTCTTTGGCGCACGGCTGTCAGGAGCCGCTTTATTAGCGAGTGGCTCTGTCTTCTGATCTACGATGTATATAAGGAAGATAACAGTACCAAGAATAGTACCCTGAGAAACACCCGTTGATTGTTCAAAAGAGTTGGATTGAGAACCGTTAAAAGCAGCCATGCCCGTATTTTCTCTTAAGTATGATTGAAAAAAAAAGCACCGTCCATATCAAAAGCAATTTTTGACATTTTTATAAGATATTGACTGTGGCGAATCTTATGGAAAGCAATGCGCTAGATACCAAAAGATCGCCTTATGCACTCATAGCAAACGCTTATCACGAAACCTTCTCTCGAATAGGCTGACGCACGCTAACCCCCCTCATGTTAACCTAACTATACATCATGGCAGGCTCGCAAGGGCTGGTAAGACCAAGTCCACCAGCGGGATGAAGAGCTTTCACAAATGTATCTTCATGCTGTCAACTTTCACTACTCCAATGACAGGGCTGTATAAGCCACTGATGCGTCGTTGAACCAACCGGACACAGGCGTGTGTGCGGTTGAATTTCCATCGCTGAAAACCGTCACAAAGAGATATAATGTACTAAAATCATCCACGTCAGGTGAGCTACTTTGCCATCAGACTGGCCGTTGAGCTGGGAGCTTCATCTACTCGTACAAAATCTCCTATCATCACGGACTCAAAAGCTGCGTGCCTAGCCTTAACTAAAGAAACATCAAACCACTATGCGAAATCAATTTTCGACCTAATAGCTCAGAACCATTCTCGCGCCTTTCGCATCCTCTGGCTGCCGGGTCAAAGAGGCCTAGCTCTTAATGAGTTGGCGGACAAGAAGGCTAAGCAAGTTGCAGCGTCCGATCGGGACACTGAGGCTTCCCTCTCCCTTGACGATGCCCTACTAACCATAAACAGCTCCATACTCAAAGACTGGGATTCACCCGCATGTCTGCCTCCGCTCGGTCCTTCTACAAAAGCTTTTTCCCTCTCCCCGAAAACCCCCCTGGCTCGATTGGGACATCTCTCAGAAAGAGACCAGATTCATCGACAGACTCTATGCTGGTCACAGGTACGACGCCACACTTTTTGAAATCATAGGGAAAACTTACTTAGTCAATTGCAACACATGTAACACGCCAAATTTTATAGAGCACAACATTCTTCTGTGCACTCAGTTCAATTCTATCAGAAGTTGCTTCCCCACTATTCTAGGCGCCAGTTCTCTGCAGAGCCTCTTAAAGCCCTGTGAGTTCGGCGCGCTCAAGGAATTAACACGCTTTGCTGCAGTTGCTGTACTGCTGCAGGTGTAAATGAATTTTTAACTCAGTTAACAAACTGCGCCAAGCTAGTTTACTTGAAAATCCACTGATGCATTCAAATAGCAAGCTCCTAATAGACCTTCCTACTTCCCCCCTCCCGTTGTTTTGTGTAGGTTACCCCTAAATGTTATATGATCTTCTTTGTAGATGTCTTTTGTGTTTTGTCCATCACTGCGTGAACATTAACCAACACGTTCATAAACCACTGAGAACATCAATTAGCAGTAAGAGCAATATCATTAAGAATTGAAAACAACCAACCGAGCCGGTTATGGCAATCAACTACTAGCCGGTCAAGCCATTGTGAGGGAACTCCAGCTCGCTTTTCGAGCCCATAGCTCTGCATCATAAACAAGAGAAGAAGAAGAAGATAATTTGCCCACATATGAAAAATTATGACAACCTAAAGGCCATTTATATTTAAAATTGAAAATGAATCAGCTCGGTATAAAACGAGAAAAATAGCTAGAATTCTTATGGTATCCTAAATAAATGCAACAAAAATTATTGTCGCGGAAAATTGTTTAGAAATATTGTTTACCATATTTTAAAAAAAACATGTTTATATTGCCAACACGGTGTTGGTAATATAGCCGTATATACCTATATTAGGAAGTATGGCATTATATAATATTATAAGTTATAAGGTTATGTTTTTATCAATCAATTTAGGAATCACTTTTTACCACAATCTAAGCATCATAACTGATGTATGGAACACAAGATATTACAATACAATATTTTACTTACTTAGTAAATATTAAAAATGGTTCTAAAAAAATTATTTTCGTTGACACTACACGTTTCGTGTCATCTACTTATCCTATTTGCTTATTAGAGTGGCATAATGGCAATTTGTGCGTATAACATGTGCTGTCATCTTACGTAAAATAACCAAACTATGGCCAGTGGGTATTAAGCATGTGCATTCTCGTATGCTCGTTACTTTTGTTAGCCGGTAATCATTCGTTACTTTATGAAAAACATTCGTTACTTTTTGACTGTTACTTCCTAATTCGGTACGTTACGAAAAATACTCTTTAAGTAATCTTTTTGTGAAAAGGAGTTTTGATTGAAATATCAAAATAAAAGTACGCAATTAGAATTCAACAATTGAAAAATAAAAAACAAAACTGTTCAGCAGAAAAAAAATAACAGTTTTCTGAAGTAAATTAATATTTTTCCCGGACGGGAATCGAACCCACACTTATTAGAATCGGTCAAAGATGGAAAATAGAAGAATTTTAAAGGCCAATTCACACCGCCGCGATAGCGATTCCGTTAACGATAGCGATAATCCTAGCGATAAACTATGGACACAATTCCTTTAACATAAACGCGATAGATCATACGGATAGTTACATGGATATTCTTGAACGAAATGAAGGCATTTGGTAAAAATCTAAATATGGGAAAAATCAGTGTTTCCCAATTGTATTGGCTAGTATAGATGGTCGATATGCTACGATTATGTGTCAATTCAATGTGTACTAGCTCGACTTATTTTTTTCAATTTGAAATAGTTTGTCTTACTGACCATCGTTGATATCGAACATAAATTTTAATATGTCGACGTTGAAAGATATGCAAAAAGTAGTGATGCAGGCGTTTTAAATGTTTCGGCTACAGGGCTGAAATTTGAATATGGATTATTCGAAGAATACTATCAAATGTTTCCCAAATCAATATCAAAGAACCCCTAATACCTCGATTGTCGATTAAAGATTCTTTAGAATTCTACTTGAACGTCAGAAAGATCAGTAGAATAATTAAATTCCCACAGCCTTGTAAGTAGATAATTGAAAATGGAGAATTTTTGTCAATCTTACTGGTACACAGCCCGTGCTACATTTTCGAAAGTATCCCGTGTTGGTTGTGTGTATAATGTTAATTATTCTATCAAAGTATTGATTCTGCTCTGGTTTTCAATTTAAAGACAAACTAAGTATATACGCCAAGTACTAAGTATTAGTTTTTTTCAATTTTCCCGATTCTTTTCCAATTTGTTCAATTTTTTCCAATTTTTCCGAATGTTTTTTCGAATTGTTCCAAATTTTTTTCAAATTATTACGATTTTTATTCAATTGTTTCGGATTTTTTTCAATTGTTCCGGATTTTTTTTCCAATTGTTCCGAACGTTTTTCCAATTTTTCCGAATTTGTTCCAATTTTTCCGAATAACTTTCCAATTTTTGGGAATGTTTTTCCAATTGTTCCGAACTTTTTTCAAATTATTACGATTTTTTTTTTTCAATTGTTCCGGATTTTTTTCCAATTGTTCCGGATTTTTTTCCAATTGTTTCAAACGTTTATCTAATTTTTCCGAATTTGTTCCAATTTTTCCGAATAACTTCTCATTTTTTCCGAATGTCTTTCCAATTGTTACGATTTTTTTTTCAATTGTTCCGGATTTTTTCCCAAATTTTCCCTAATAATTTTCCAATTTTTCCGAATTCTTTCCAAATTTTTCAATTCAATTTCGGAACGTCGAACAAATTGCTATCAAAATGAGCTTATCGCCCTCAGCAAATTGATTTAAACTGCACCTCTCAACACCATTCACAAAATAAGAAGAATTTACTAATTATTATGATTTTCCCCAATTAGTGTGCTTCTTTTAATTTTTTCGAATTTTTTTCAATTATTACGATTTTTTTTTTAATTTTTTTCCTAAAAAAAATATTTAATTAATTTAATTTAATTATCGGGCAAGATGTATCTATGTACCGTCCCCATTCATACAGTAAAAACGACCTAATTAGATCTGATGACAAAGGTTCTTCGTTTCTTATAACCTAAACCAAAATGAGCTAATGATGATGTCACAAACAGATTTGACTGTCATCCAACTTAAATCAAATTTCCATGCATGTATCGTAATCATCACCAAAATTATGAACAGCTTGATGATGTCTAAAACAAAAATATGAAGCATTTGAACAGTACGCATTCTGATGCAGTTTTTGTAATGGTTCCGGACCCTGTGAAGATAACCCAATAGCTTCTCAATCATATATCGCAAAAAATACACTGCATGAGAAAATTTAATATCCGTACAAAAGTAACACCATTGCTAAACATACGTCCTTTTGACTCCTACATCTACCCGATATGTAACGTACAAGCAACTAAGAGCTTCAATATTCCACCTAGAGTCGCAGCACACTCACTAATGAAGGTACTGAGGAGTTGTGGCTACTTCGATAGGTAGACAATGAAATAACGGCAATATTATTTGGCGAAGAATCAAATTGACTCACGTTTAGCATTCTAGGGTTAAATGTAGTCACAAAGCCTTCAACGTAGACATGGCCAATAGTTGGAAAAATATCGATACACCAATATATTGGCGCTTAAAATATCGATAACCTTAGTATCGTCGATACCATATTTGTTGCTATCTGTATAAACATAATACTATGCAAAGCATACTATATTGTTGCATACCAAATTAAAGGTCTCGCCGAGTGCTAACGAGTGGTGTATTCTTTTCGTGATTCAGAATACTTTCTCGCGACGTTTTTGTCGCCGGAAAACTCACTTTGATGCATTTGGGTAACATGCACCACCTCACTTACTATAGTTCGCATATATTTCTTCCGTTCTTTCGTTCAGCGACATTAGTGGTCTGTTGTGAACATTTTTCTCATAGGAAATCATTTTCCACGACGCTCCAATTTCGCACAATCACGAGCGGAAGAAAGTGTTTTCGCTGAGTACTATCAGTATCGCACTTGGGTAACATACACCCCAGTTACTACATTTCGCATATATTTTTTCCATTCTTTCTTTCAGGGACATTAGTGCTCTGTTGTAAACTTTTTTCTCATAGGACATCATTTTCTAAGACGCACCAATTTCGCACAATCACAAGAGAAAAAAAGTCCACTTATTCATCCAAAAAAGTCGCTCTCAAAATACATCCGATCGCGAAAAAATTTTGTTAATAAAATATGCTCAGAGTATCATAATGCGTTGCTTAAGACATCTCTAATGCCTGTTCATGTCGGGCCTAAAATTGTATGAAAAGTGGCCATTCGAATAGACTTTTTTCAGCGATACACCTATTGTAATATCGATACAATGATATTTAAGCAATAAAAATTTGGATATGAATTGCCTGTATCGTTAGGGGATAATATCGATATATCAAATATCGTAGCGTTATCGGCCATCCCTACTTCAGCATAGGATCCCCTGAATGTAGCCAGATACCATGTTTACATGCAGAGTTGAAAGATTGAGTCGAGATTGAGTCGAGTTTTTGACTCGTGTTTTTGAGCACGCAGTGTTGAGAAATGATTTTGTTTAAATAAAACAAAATAAACTCACAATAAATATACAACCTAACAAAACTTTCAAGTGAAGAGCAAACAAAATAAATCCCAACTGTTAGCTACCAACTCAACTACTCAATCCGAACACCATTTCGAATAGGTACGTGGCCAAGAAAATATTTCCAATAACTTTTATTTCATATAACTATAAGCACGGCAGTGTAAATAATGTTTCATTCAACTGATTGAACTCACTCTTCATTGTAAGCCATAGGTATAGCTTAAATTATAAGGTATTCAATTATAAGGTATACAATTCATATAAGGTATACAATTCATATCAATAAAAAGATACATACCTACATTGCATTATAATTCCTATCAAGAAAAAATAATGCATTGTATGCACATACATACCTATATTGCATTATAATTCATATCAAGAAAAAATAATGCATTGCATGTACATACATACCTAACTACATCATTTTATTGTCATTGCACTCATCACTGACCTACGCCAATTTCCATTTGAGGAAACCAGTAAAGGTTGACCGAGTGACGCAATACCCCTGCGCGCAAGAATTCGCACATTGCAATACGATAACCTTGCGCCGGCGGTAAAGCATAGGTGACCAAATTGACATGATGTAATATGATAAGCTACAAGCATTTGGTGAATTGATAAGTATGTAGGTACGTATGAATGATAGAAACAATGAAGCTGGGAAATATGTATATACGCATAAAGCAACGAGTGTCGTGATGTAAGAATAACAAGCTGCGAGTAGTTTCCGCAGCTTGTATATTACAAAATAGGAAATTAAGAAAATACACCTGGCCTATACAAATTACACTTTTGGTAAGCAAATGTTAGGCCAGAAATATTACGGAAGCTTAGGTAAGGTTAATTTTATATGTAAGATTTTTTGTATAAATATGATGTTGAATTGCAATAAAGAATAGTGTTCGAGTAACATTCAAAGCAACTCAAGTTGTTCTTACTAAGGGAAGTAAAGCTAATAAGCGGCTCCCATCTTCGAACCAAGGGAAGTAAAGCTAATAAGCGGCTCCCATATAATATCCGAGGGAAGTAAAGCTAATAAGCGGCTCCCATCTTCGAACCAAGGGAAGTAAAGCTAATAAGCGGCTCCCTTCAACCTACTGCGGCTTCATTCATCAACATTCGACCTGGAATATCTTCATAAGGTGAACCTATGAGAGTACTTGAGGACGACTACCTCCCAAGTGCTTCATAAACTCAACATATGCATGAACAGAGCCAAGTACATAAATTTAACATGAAATTAGTACTAGGTAATCTGGACGTTAGAGATTTAATGAAAGAAGGTTATTCTGAGTTGTCCAAATCTTTCTTTTAAATGAAATGCTTAGCATTTATTGTAGAACATAATTTGTAATTTGAACTAAAAGACCACCGGCCATATTCTAAAATTAATTGTGCAAGGACCAAAGGCACCAAACTCTTTTCGCAAAAAGTAAGCCCATACATCCTGAATAAAATATACGCAGAATTATAAAATCAATGTTTTTCTATAATTATTGACGAATGTAGGGATATATCGTCCCTGAAATGCTTTGTTTTCTTGGCGATATATTTTGATATTGCTTAACTAAAAAATTACTTATTTTTTGTGCTTTATTAAAACTGAGTTACAACAGCAGATTCCATGCCGTTCATATTCCCAAATATTCTCTTTTGGTACCAATACAATCTTAGGAAAACATAGCAGAGTACTCACTAAATTCCGCTCAGTATTACCTGATATATATGCAATTGAAAACACTGTATATTCAATTCACACATCCGGTATCTACGCATGCAGAAAGCTGCCAAACGATATTGAAACACTTACTAAAAATGTATTTATAGCTTTTTTAAATATAGTAGTACTTAAACAACAAAATGAACTCAAGGAATTTCAAGAATAGTTAGCCATAAAGACACATGAAATTTTAATATTGTCATATACCAGATGGCTTTCAATGCATCAAGTAGTTCAATGTTGCGTATTTGAGAATAAGATAGAAACTGCAAAATCAATTCTCAATATGCTGAGTGCTACAAATATTCAAATCATTTTTTTTATTTTTGGCATGCGCTTTAAAGCTAATAGTAGAATTAAATTAACTTTCCAATCTGAATAACATGAAATTTATATATTGGGTAGAGATTTTAAATGCAAATTAGAGATATTAATGAAAAAGGTGCGTTTATATAGAATTAGAAAAGTTAATTTCTTCAGAATCTGATTTTTTTTTTAAAAAAATAAAAAAATTCGGTCTTCATTTAGACAATTCTTTTGAAAAAAATTAAAATAGTAAGTATAAATATTATTTTGCTTACTATTTCGAGATTGGGTAATTGCAAAAGCAATCTAAAAGAACACGAAATATTATCACAAATTCACGACAGCTGATTGTCAAAAGCAGCCACCTATAGTTCAAAACAATGAACAATTCTAGCCGTAAAAATGTCCCTGTTCAATTGCTGCTAAATATTTATCCGCTAAATGAACACAATGCCGGGCTTTAAATTTGATGCTCACTTTCTCAGAACTTCTCACCCATAAAAACTTCTGCGTTTGGGCTATGTCTATGACTACAGTGAACCAAAAATGTATTAAAAACGTACCTGTGGATTTATTGACATGTGTTTCATAACACCACACAGACGTTTTGTGAATGTTATTTTGTTGTCATCCCGGTAACAAAACGCCGCGGTAATACTTTTTTTAAATCACATAGGACATTCGAATTTTATATTCAACATATAAAAGGGCATTCAAATAACAAAATATTCAAATTGTTTTTTTATTTTTATTTATTTATAACAACTATTTTGCATGGTCCATTAAATATCATTCTATTTCGCTCCCCTTCTACTTTAATTTTTTTTCACCGTCTTTTTGCTTCTTTTTGTTTCTATTTCTTCTTTTTTTTTCCCCGTTTTCTGCAGCTCTTATATTTTCTACAGCTGCTCTTGCAACGTCTGCTGCTGTTGCTGTTGCGGTTGATACTGCAACGTCTGCTGTTGCTGTTCCGGTTGATATTGCAACGTTTGCTGTTCCGGCTGTTATTGCAACGTCTACTGCTGGTGCTGTTCCGGCTGCTGCTGCTGCTGTTCCGGCTGCTGCTGTTGCTGTTCCGGCTCCTGTTGCAACGTCTGCTGCTTTTGCTGTTCCGGCTGCTGCTCCGCCAACTCTGTTTCTGCAATTTTTTTAGAATTATTTTTTATTATTTATATATACATATATTAAATATAATATCTTATTTTAAAATTATTTATTTCATTTTTTTAAATGCTTACCCTGATAATTTTATCACCTATCTTCGTCCCATCTTGATTGAACAGATTTTCACAAAGATCTGATCCCATTCCAGGAATACGTTAGACTTTTTTTTCAGAATTCTTACTTACAGCGTGGTCAGAATTTTAGTACACTTGCAATTAAATTTACAATTGATTGAATTTTTAGATAAGACGCTAGCGTCGCGTGCGACGATTAAACAAAAGAAAACTAAATTAAGTCTGCTTCAGAACTAGCTTCCAAATAATTTTACTTTACAGTTCAAAATTTAAGGTTAACTTTAAGGCTTCTTCAACGAAAAGAATAAATTTCCTCTAATTTCACGTCGTGATCATCGTATTCGGTAGCCATCTGACATTTCTTATAAAATAACCATGATACAAGATATGTCTGATTTGACAAGAACTTGCTGTATTGTGACGAAATTTGGAGACAGATATTATTTCCAGCCAATTTGTTTGGACTTTCTTTTTGTTATTCTATTGATTAAAACACGTTTCGAATATATTGCAATATTTAATAACAACATTACAGCTTTGTAAATCGAATAAGTTATATAGAAGACAAAGCCACAAATTTTGCCAAATCTTTTTGTCTCTTTTAAGCTAAAAATGTACACTGAACTGTAACCAATTTTGGAAACAGTACGGCTGTATTAATTGGAATGCATTGGAATTTACATAAAAATTGAGCCAAATATATTGCTTATATACGTCTATCTCTTACAAGCTCAATAAAGTTTGATATCAAATTTGCAGAGGATCATATTTTTCAGTAACATTTAAAATTAATTTTTGGGTTAATTAAAACAAGTTAACTTCCTAAATAATTTTTATGTAATGTAATACTATTTTCCAACATCTTTAGTGTTTCTAATCGAAAAATTATAATAAATTATGAATCGGTGTACAATTGTACGTAATTTAGGGTTTTCACGGCCTCTTCAATATTTGTGCAGAAAAATATATTATTCATGTACGTCTATCCCTTACAAGCTCAAGCATATTTGATATCAAATCTGGAGAGGAACACATATTTCAGTAATACTAAAAATTAAGTTTTGTGTTAATTAAAACGAGTTTAACTTCCTAAACAATTGTCATTTTATGCAAAACTATTTTAAAATATTTTTTGTGTTTCCAATCGAAAAATAATAATTAATTATAAATCGGTGTGCAATTGTACAAAATAAAGGATTATCACAGCCTGTTAAATATTTGTACCATTTTTGAAGTAAGAATGCTCAGTCCATTCTTCAGATGTTTAACACCGATTAGAGTTGAGAATATAATAATTTAATAATTACTACGTGTTGTGAATTCGTGATACAGTTATTTAAAAAACAGTGACTTTATTGAATATGCACACAATTAATTTTGGTAATAACCTATGGAACTACGCGCAGCAACATTATTGTCCTATCACGTCTCAGCACAAGGGGAGGAAATTCTTTCCTTTATTAGTAATTAACCAAACTAATTAATTTAAAAACATTTATTTCGACACACCCACTTATTTATTTGCTGTTTACACTTTTCTCTTAGTTGGTACTTGGTGCTTACACCGAAAGAGTCAGCAATGTAGAAGTGAGTCCACTTTTTGCAGTACATTTCTATGAACGTAATCAGTCCATGTTAGCTACCAACTCAACTACTCAATCCGCCCACCATTTCGACTCGACTACGCCAGCCAAGCGTGGTCGAGTCGACTCAATTTCGAACTCGAGCCGCGTATACATGGAGTTGAACCCGAGTTCAGAGTGTTGCCACTTTGTCTACGATCGTAGCAAATGGCTACTTTGGGCATCGTTTGGCTACCGGGATACCGCGAGCATTTTAGCTACGGAATTTTTGAATAGTTACGTGGGAAAAATATTTCTAATAGCTTTTATTTTATATAATTATCAGCAATGCAGTATAAATAATGTTTCATTTAACTGATTGCACTCTTCATTGTAAGCCACATAGGTATAGCTAAAATTATAAGGTATTTGATTAAAAAGGTTTCGAAAGATCCCAGCCAGAAGGAATATAAAAAAATTTTACAAACCACTTTGATATACAGAATGAAATTGGTGGAACAGAAAATCAAGTAAATATATCATTAGCGCGATGGGTGGGTGCGAGTAATAAATCAGAGTTTGTCTACTATAACTACAATGAAAAGAAAACGGTGAGTTTTGGTCGAATGAAACGAGATATTTCCTTGAATTAAATTCGATAAACAAAATTATGATGAGTAATATTTGATAATGGAATATAAATATATCATATTTTGTCTTTCATAAGTTTGCCTTAGTTACTACCAAAATTATTCCAAGGCAAATATTTTAGAGAAGCTTATTTTAACGTATATTTAAGATTTCTATCACTGTCTTCCAGGTAACACTTGTGTGCTTACTTAAACCATTTTTAAAGATTCTCCCCTACATAAGGAAGCTTGTTGAAAGAATGGGAATAATAAATAAGAGAAACAAAATAAAATCAAACTGTTAAAGAATTAAAGGAAAGAGAAACTTGATTCCATGGTACTATGTCGTTGCAATTTAAGCATTCTTCAGTATATTCGTATATATATGCTTACAAGCCTTTCTTTATATACATGTATGCAATTTCTCTCATATATTTTAATTTATGTATATAAAAAAAAAAAATTTTTACATATATTTTCATCTTAAATTGCTATTTATCAACAATTAAAAAATAATAAATTATATAAAAATCTTACAAAATTTTTGTTTGTTTGTTTATAATTCCTTGGGAGATATGCTGGTTCAAAAATTGGAATGTTTGTACTGCATCCGGTTCAGCTGCGAGTTGTTAGGTACTATTATTCACACACTTTTCTTTGCTTTTTTTAATAGATCTCCTCTTTATTTCATTTTCCTACTTTCTTTATCTTTTTTTGTTATTCTGCAGGTCGAATAGCGCCTCGCAATCAGACTCAAGTGCAGGTTTGAGGGTGTATAATATCTTGCCCACACTATTCAAACGCTACCGGCTGCGCCAAATGTTGTATTTGGATCGTTTAGGGAAGTTCACCACACAAAAAACTTTTCTTTAATTTAAAAATAGTTATTTAAAAAAACTTCTTCCCTTCGATCGCGTAAATTCTACTTAAGCTGCACGAACGAGAGTCTTTGCAGCTTGACCCTTTGCAATATTAGAAAGAACTCGCAGAGCTTTCTCCGGTCAGTCACCATGTCACCTCACTTATTCGTTTAATTTCTGGGCCATTGCTATGTTGCGTCATATTAGAATATTTTTCAGCAGGTAGCCACTTGTTGTTTATTATACGCGCTTTCACAACAAACCAAATAATTCTCAGTTTGTTATGAAATGCGACACATTGCAACTTTTAATGGGGCTACTGTTGGCATACTTAAGTAAGACCTGTATGCATTGTATTTATTGTGCAAGGTCTTACTTAGTAACTCGCAAAGCAACGACTCAATGAGGAAGTGCTGATGAATTGGTTGTTTCGTTCTATGATAAAATCAGTTGATCAGCATCAAGATTTATATTCACAACATCCCTCCCCCGTGATGAAAACGGCATCGAGGGGGTCGAGATGACGTGGTAACCATGGATGAGGATAGAGCCCGTTTTAATAACAAAATTATAAAAAACCAATTCTTAAAGCAGGACGTGCGTACCATAAATATAAGGTAAAGCGTAACTGCTGGCCTAAAGTTCGAGGTGTTTCTATGAATCCAGTTGAACATCCTCACGGTGGTGGTAACCACCAACACATCGGTAAGGCTTCAACCGTGAAGCGAGGAACATCGGCTGGTCGTAAAGTTGATCTTATTGCTGCTCGTCGTACGGGCAGGATTCGTGGTGGTAAGGGTGAATCAAAGAAGGAAGCGAAGTAAACTAGGTTATCTGAAAAATGGTGATTTTAGTATTTTCTTTAGCAAAATACAAGTGCCGGAATAAAAGAAATTTTTACAAAAAAAAAAAAAAATAAATCCCATCTGCTAACCGTGCCATGGTTGGCATTTTTGCGGGAGGTGGGCGTATTGATAAACCAATTCATAAAGCAGGACGGTTCCTCTCGTACTACGCAGGAATGCTGTCGTAATAACATTTATCATCAATACGGTAAAACTAACCTGTCTCACGACGGTCTAAACCCAGCTCACGTTCGCTTGCATGGGTGAACAAGCCAACGCTTGGTGAATTTTGCTTCACAATGATAGGAAGAGCCGATATCGAAGGATCAAAAAGCGACGTCGCTATGAGCGCTTGGCCGCCACAAGCCAGTTATCCCTGTGGTAACTTTTCTGACACCTCTTGTTAAAAACTAGTTAAACTAAAAGGATCGATAGGCCGTGCTTTTGCAGTCCCTATGTGTACTGAACACCGGGATCAAGTCAGCTTGTGCCCTTTTCCTCTATGTGTGGTTTCTGTCCGCACTGAGCTGGCCTTGGGACACCTCCGTTATTATTTGAGAGATGTACCGCCTCAGTCAAACTACCTACCTGGGAATGTCCTTGAATTGGATCATACCAGAGTGTAATAGTCATACCAAATAACAATATACTATTATATATAAAATCAAATCCTCGATAAAGAAAAATCTGTTTAAAATATAATTTCATTGAATATTTGTTTAGGTTATATAACAAACTCTTGAGTACTTTGAATAAGAAGCTTGCATCAAAACAAAATACCATAAAATATATTATAAAAATATATCCGTATAATGTCTAAGTAAATGAAACACCTTCCATTTTATCAAGTAAGTAAGGAAACGATAAGAGTAGTGGTATTTCATTGGCGAAAACATAATCCGAAGACCATGCATCTCCCACTTATGCTACACCTCTTATGTCTCCTTACAATCCCAGACTATAGTCAAGCTCAACAGGGTCTTCTTTCCCGCTGATTATTCCAAGCCCGTTCCCTTGGCTGTGGTTTCGCTAGATAGTAGATAGGGACAGTAGGAATCTCGTTAATCCATTCATGCGCGTCACTAATTAGATGACGAGGCATTTGGCTATTTTTTTTGTTTTTTTTTTTTGCACCTTGACCTGGGTCCCCCTAGCTCTAAGGGTCTAGTCAGTGTTTTGTGCCTGAAACGTGCAGGCAGCACATGCAGGAAAGGAAAGGATACAAGAATTATCCCACGCATGTTCTCAGTAGGGTAGATGAGTTGAAGATCCTGAAGCATCTCATTGTGCCTATACATACTCTTGTAGATATGAGAGCAGTGTCCGTAGCTTTGATGACTTTATTTTTGAGGAGTCCATTAATAGAAGATGAAGACCATATTCCTCTCCAATTTAGGGTGGCTGTGTCAAACAGGACTTTGTCAACGTCATATCGTTGCTTAATATTGTCAATGATTTCACTTGTGTTATATTTTTCTATCTTGCTTCTGTGTGCCCTTTCCAGGGACCATCCGTCTGTGACCACCTGGGCGTCGACCACCACAGAACATCTACCGCCAACTAGCACAAGATCTGGTTTACGAGAACCATCGTGGGTGTTAAAGGATGGCTCTCTAATTGTTGTAAAACCATTATTGTTAGCGCTTCTCTCAATAAATTTCACAACACTATCATGCCTCTGAATACGTGCGGCATGTGTTCTGTGACATTGTTGGACGATATGGTTGGTCGTTTCTTGAGCCATGCAACCGGCTCTACATGTGCGATTCTGCGATGGTCTACCCCTGGTGGTTCTGGACATGCTAGGTAATGCATTTATACGTACCTTAATACACTGTATGAAGTCTCTGCCGGTAAGTAATTTTGTTGGTTCTGGAACCCATCTGTGTGCCTGGGTGTAGTCCCCAGCCTCTCGGAGACCAGCGCCATCATTTGAAGAATAGAGCTACTTGGATCAATATAATTGTATCATTTGAGTTGATTTTAATGATCCTAATTCTGGGACTTGTAGCCTTCGCTCGGCTCAATCTATTTCTTTTGCTTGAAAGGTGTTTGCTGTGGTAATTGCGTAATGATGCGGCAGATTCAGGTTTAGTAGGCGTTTATACCGGAGGACAGGAGCAAACCACCTCATGGAGGGGATGCCTAACCCGCCATCTTTAACGGCTGAGTGGAAGAAGGCTATAGGTGCATCTTGAGGTAAACCAAGCCATCTTCTCACATACGACCTTGTAATCTTGTTAAGACAGCCGATCATTACATTACCCAGTGTTAGTTTGTGATAGAGCTGAGGAAGTAATATTGTTCTCAGAGCATGCATCCTCTGTTGTGGTTTAAGAGGTGCTTTAGTTAAATTATCAAGTTTTGGAATTAGATCCAATGAAGCTCGATACTTGCATATGCCATTGGTGATAAAGGTGATACCGAGGTATCGCCATTCCTGGTCTCTCAAGAGGGCCGATAACTCATTACCAGCTACACAAAATTTTTCGTTGGTAACAATCGTGTTTTTCTGTTTTGCCTGGCCTTTAATGCTTATTGTTTTGCATTTAGAGGAGTTCAGATTTAGACCGCATAGTTTCATATAGTGTTCAGTATGATCTAATAATGCTTGTAGTCCCTGGGGTGTGGACGCGCAGAGCAAGATATCGTCAGCGAATGCGATGGCATTAAACTTTGCATTGCCGACGGTGCAGCCAATATGGTTTGGTAGACTTTTGAGTAGCCTATCTATTATTAGATTAAAAAGAATTGGCGATAGTGGGTCACATTGTTTGACACCTCCTTTAGGTATTATATCATTGGAGGTCCAGTCCTCCCCCACAAGAACAGTTGAAGACGACTCATAGGTCATAGTGATGTACTCTATGAAATTATTGGGAAATCCATAGCATTTGGGCGTGTGGAATAATGTTTGATGGTAGACGGAGTCAAAAGCTTTGCTCACGTCTAGAGTAACTAAATAGCAAGATGCATATCTTTGATTGTGGTCCCTTAACAGAAGATCTACTAGAGTAGCATTATCCGCGCACCCGTCTGAGGCTTGGAATGCTCTCTGCCGATCATGCAGTTCTATTTTCGCATTGATTCTTTTTGCTAGAATACTATGCAGTAATCTGATAATGGTTGAAGGAATTGTGATTGGCCTGAAGTCTGCGGGATCTACGGACTGATGATTCTTTGGGAGAAAGATCGTCCGAGCCTTCCTTAGATGGTTTGGAATTTTCCCACAAAACATGATGAGGTTCAATATGCGCGCCAGGATATTTAGAGGCATCGCTCGAAGTTGCCTAGGAGTGATGCCGTCTGGTCCTAATGATAGTGTAATCTGGGACTCTTTGATTTCATTTAGACTGATAGGGGTCCAAATTGAGTCCAGATTTTGTTTTGAATCCTCATCAGGTGGGAAAACTGTAGACTCACGGCACATCACTTCTTCCCAAAAAGGGATCCTCAACTACATTGGAGTTTGGATCATTTAGTTTTTGATGGAAAAACGGATCATTTGGTTCCTCTAAGGGAACATTAATATTATTAATAATGTTATTATTAGAGCCGGGGGGAACATGAGCATTGTCATCAGCAGCAGATGTAGATGGAGTCTGGGTTTGAATAGATGGTTGAGTATTGCTTGAGTTTTTATATCTGGCTACTGCTTGTTTATAGGATTCTTTTTGTCTTGCCTTTTTGATAGCTTCCAAGGATCTGTTTGGAAAGGCTATAGCGAGTAGCTGATTTATATTGCGGGAGGTACTGGGTAGTCCAGCCTCCTTTAAAGCCATAATATTTAATTCTTCATCGCTCCATCTTAATCTTACATCCACTCTAAGTTTTTGCTGTTCGTGAACCTGAGGGTGTTTACTGCGCATGTGCACCCCAAGCCCTGTTTTGGTGGTAAAACTCCTATTGCACTGTGAACAGGCGTACGACATTTGCGTGGGTGGGGGGGGGGGGGATTAGGTGTGGGAGAAAGTTGGTTTGACCGGTCTGTGGACTGATCAGTATTTGGTATCCGAGGTTGATTTTGTCTATTTGGGCCAACTTTTAAAGATCGAAAGGGCTGGCAACCCCAGGGATCTTATAAAGCCTTTCCCCAATTAGCTAAGATGTAGTGTTCTTTTCCAGTTTGTGAAGCAATCTGGTTATATGGTTGACTATCCCGTATTTTTAATACGTGGGATGTCAGGCATCAGGTGTTCTGCAAATTATTTATTTGAACACTACATCTTATTTCCGGCGGGAACCACGAGGAGGAAGGGAAAAGGCACATCCATAACTCCCTCGCAAGAGTTGTCAGGATCTAGTTCAGGGTCTCCTCCCTAAAAAGGTCGGGCCCTAACTAGTCCTTAACTCATCCATTAAGAGAGTCATAGTTACTCCCGCCGTTAACCCGCACTTACTTGAATTTCTTCACTTTGACATTCGGAGCACTGGGCAGAAATCACATTGTGTCAACACCCGTTAGGGCCATCACAATGCTTTGTTTTAATTAAACAGTCGGATTCCCCAAGTCCGTGCCAGTTCTGAATTGATTGTTAATTGATAGCCGTTATAAATTTATAATAAAAATAATCCCTTTAAAAAAATCATTTATAAATTATAAATTATTAGCAAGAAAGTTCCACAATTGGTTACATAAACTTCTATCCGGGGAACAGATAAACACAATCTTTAGAGAGAAAAAATTGTATAAATCCTAATTTACCAAGAACGAGTATATAATATTGTTTCCCAATCAAGCCCGACTATCTCAATCTTCAGAGCCAATCCTTATCCCAAAGTTACGGATCTAATTTGTCGACTTCCCTTACCTACATTATTCTATCGACTAGAGACTCTTCACCTTGGAGACCAGCTGCGGATATCGGTACGGCCTGTTAAGAAGTTTGCGTGACCCCACCATAAATTTTCAAGGTCCGAGGAGAAAATGGACAAGATATTTCAAAACATTAGATCTGGCCAGTGGTTACCATCAAGTGCTAGTTGACGAAAGAGATCAATCCAAGACAGCTTTTAGTACTCCACATGGACATTTTGAGTTCAAAAGAATGCCTTTTGGGCTAAAAAATGCTCCAGCAACAATCCAACGCTTAATGAATCACGTCTTAACCGGACTTCAAGGATTCAGATGTTTTGTATATTTAGACGATATTGTCATATATGGAAAGAACTTATCGGATCATAACGAGAAGTTAAGAGATGTATTTGAAAGATTGCGAAGGAATAATTTAAAGCTGAAAATTGAAAATGTCATTTCTTACGAAAAGAGGTAGTATACTTAGGACACAAGTGTTCTAGTAAAGGGGCTTTACCAGACCCTTCAAAGGTAGTTTGCGTCCAAAACTTTCCACAGCCGAAAACTGTGCGACAAGTTCAGTCTTTTCTTGGTTTAGCAAATTATTATAGGAAATTCATCCCTAGTTTTTCTAAAATTTCCGAGCCCCTCAACAAACTTCTGCGGAAAAATACTAAATACAAGTGGTCAGACCAATGTGAAGAGGCGTTCAACAAACTCAAGGAATTACTTACCTCACCGCCTTTACTCATATATCCCGACTTCGACAAACCCTTCATATTAACGACAGATGCCAGCGGAGAAGCATTGGGTGCAGTGTTAGCTCAGGGGAACATCGGTGAAGAGCAACCCATTGCTTACGCAAGCAGAACCTTAAACAAAGCAGAACGGAACTACTCTGCTACCGAAAAAGAATTATTGGCAATAGTGTGGGCCACACGGAATTTCCGATGTTATTTATACGGCCGCAGGTTCACTATCTACACAGACCATAAACCCTTAAAAGGCATTTTCAGTAGTAAAGACCCCTCCTCACGTTTACTTCGATTTCATCATAAGCTTTCGGAATACGACTACAGTATAGAGTACAAACCAGGAAAATTTAATAAAAACGCTGACACACACAGCAGAATTCCCTCTAACGACAACAGTGACAATATGAATAAAGAACGTGGAATTCAGATAACCACAACAGCACAAGTTCACCACGAGATGGATTCTGAAGCTGAAACGAATTTTTGTCACCCATCCTGTCATGTTTTAACCAGGGCACAAAGAAAAGTAAATGAGGAAGACCTCAAGGAATTGGAAAATGGGAGCCCAAAACCCAAGGAGAACGGAATGCCAGACGAGTAAGATCTCGATACTACGTCAGTTAGTTCAGACGAGTCCAACAACGATGAAAGAATAACAGTTCTGATTAACCGGAACGACATTAATGTCATTCTACGAGATTACCATAACTCACCCCTCGGAGGGCACTTAGAAATCTATAAGACATACAAACGTATAAGGAGAAACTACAAATGGAAAGGTATGCTAAAAGACATCCATAAGCATATTAGGAAGTGTGTTCCATGCAACAAAAACAAACATGGAAAGAACATCAAAATGCCTATGGTAATTAGTAGTGTTGCCGAAAAGCCATTTGATAAAGTATATTTAGATATAGTCGGACCTCTGCCAGAAACCCGCAATGGTAATAAATATATCCTTACACTCTTGGATGAACAACCAGGGTGTTTGATTGCAAACCTTTAAAAAATGGCGAGGCAATCACACTAGCTAACGGTTTGTACAAGCTAATGATGAAATATAAGATACCTAAAGCAGTAGTCACAGACCAAGGCGCAAACTTCACTACCGCCCTTTTCAAACAACTATGCAAACTATTTAAAGTCAAGAAATTACAAACAACAGCTTACCACCCACAGGCAAATGGTACTCTGGAAAGAACACATGGACCTTTACTTGACTACCTGAAGAACATTGTGGATGATAACATAACAGAATGTAATCAATGGCTCGAGGAAGCAGTACATGTTCGTAATCACTCACCTCATGTAGGAGGAAAACATACCCCTATGGAAGCATTGTGGAGATTTTACGATCCACCTCCTAATAACTTAAGAAAAGAACCTGAACCTATCTATAATTTTGATGATTATGTCAGCATAAGAAGAAGAAAAATGCAATTACTTCATAAAATGGTAAGAGAAGAATTGCTAAAAAGCAAACTAAAATCCAAGGAAAACTACGACAGGAATGCACGAAGTGTAAAATTTCATGTAGGTGACCGAGTTCTTTTAAGAAACCCTACTAAAAAACATAAACTGGCACCCATTTGAAATGGAGCGTATGAGATTAAAAAGGTTAACAATGATGTCAATTGCACTTTACAAATTGGGCATAAGTTGCGAAGAGTTCATAACAATAGATTAAAAACATTTTAGATTTACGATTACCTCAAAGCCTATATTATCGCGACTATCACTAAATTCGATTTATTATCTACAGATTATGCTACTGTGGTTTTTTGCAATAATACCATGGGTGGCACCCCAGACAGATGTAATACCTCTAAATTCCACTGGCGTATTGTTTGAACAGATATCACCAGCATACATGTATGTGCACACATGGGTCATATATACGCAGATCCAGATGATGCAAGAAACCCAAGCACTATGATTTATTGAAAAATGCGAGAAAACAATAGGACATCTGTGTACGCTACAGTTAAAGGATGAAGAAACCGAATCATGCAACATATGGGAAACCGAGTTACGAAGGCAGGTAAACAAGGTAAAGGATAGGTTAAGAGATATAAATTTCTATTTGCAAGTTAGAAGTAAGCGAGGAATAGTTGATGGAATAGGTAGGGTGAGCAAATTTTTATTCGGTACTATGGATGACAGAGATGCCGATCAAATATATACCAAATTAAATAGCTTAGAAACTCAAGACTCTGAAAATGTGCACTTGATAGAAAAACAAATTAGCCTAGTCAGGTCAAAATTCAATGAAATAAATCAGGCTTTTAAGAACGTTACGGAATACCAACAAAACTTAGAGGATCGCTTTAATGGCTTGGTAGAAAATGTAATTAATTCCACCCGAATTATCAAATCGGAAATAAGAACCGTAAATATTAAAGCAGATATTAATGAAATATTGATATATATTTTACATCAGCTTTAACAAATATATCAACGGTTAACAAATGAATTATTGGTGATAAATGCCTTACATCAGCATACCTTACACCCTCTGATTTTGACAGCCAACGATATATGACAAATATATAGTGAAATCAGTAAAAGAGGCATGACAAACCTCTTGCTGGACTTCAAAGCTCTCAGTCAAATAATTCAAACTGATTCTATACAGTTAGATAACAAACATTTCATACGTATCACGCTTCCATTGCCGGAAAATACAGTATATACACTTAATAAAGTATACTTATTTCCAACACCTATCTCACCCAAAAGCTCTGCTATTTTCAAAATTGAGGCAAATTACTTCCTGAACAGCACTCGAAACCAACAGTATTTACAAATGACAACACTAGACTTTAAAGAACACTGCAAAAGTCTACTACTACGAGTGATATTATATATATTTGCTATCAAGCCCAACCTAGTACACTTATAGTTAACAAAGCCAATTGCATGGCGAACTTATTCAATAACCCGCTAAGAGGACCAGCTCCTAGCGAGCACAGAATAATAAATAATACTGTTAATACCCTAACAAAAATGGTCAGGCAAAATTCTTGGCTGTTCGTATTTTTCTCAGAGGCAGCCCTTTTAACAAACTGTAGTAATCATTTTGGTCACTTAACCATCAACGGCACTGGAGTCCTCGTTTTAAAACAACCCTGTACGTATACGTTAGAAAACTATAGAATTCCTTTTGAAAACAGCTTTAGTTATTATCCCCCAATACACCAGCCTGAACTCTACAATGTTCCTAAAGTATCGTTCAAACAAGATCTTTATGACGAGCTACAAGGTAAATTTAATATTAACGAAAACTTCTAAAACGATTGTGTCACGGAAACTTGATCAAAAACCACCAAAATTACTCTTGAACACACCCCACATGAAGCCATATATATATGAAGTTTAAAGTCAAGTCATGAAGGGCTTGAGACAATGGTACGGTCAGAATTAAATATACATGTATGATTACAAGGAAATATTTTTATGGCTTAGTTATTTTTATAATTCTATTTTTTTTATATATTAGTATCTTTTTGTGACTTAGCTAATAGAGAGGTAATAAATTTTAATAATAAAAAATTGTAAAGTTTTGAGTTAATGAAAATCAAAAAGTTTTCCACTGTAGGTACTGTGTAGTTTATTTTAATTTAGATTATGTGTATGTAATTTCAAAAGATTTTAAAAAAAATTTTTATTCTGGGTAATCAACTTATTATTCTTTTGTAAAATGTATTGATTGTGTAGTCATAGCCATATCTAAGATAATCAAAATAAATAATAATTTTAAATTTCTGTTCGACCAAACTGAATATATATATTGAATGTGTCTATATATTACGTAAAAGTACACTTTCATCTGCAACATATCTCAATATTAAAAAAAAAAAAAAAAAAAAAAAAACAAAAAAAAGATTTATGTTTATTCTATTATTAAATTATGTTTTTTTCTATTATTCATAAAATTGATTAATTTATAATAAGTGCATTATATATTTTCGTATATGTGACAAATTCCAAAACAAAAAAGAACAGAATTTCTATCATTACTTACTAGGTACACATATTATATATATTTTGCATTTGATACCTGTAAAAATATATATATATATATATATATATATATATCTATAACTCTAAAATTTGTACTTATAGTATATAAATTAACTGCCTGCATTTGTCTAGAAGCCAACAGCAATTGTACTTATATTATATATATGAACCAGAGCGTAAGCGTAAGTAACTCAAAGCCAAACGAACAGAATAAATATAAAAAAATATCCATATATCATATTAGCGCATTAAAAATAAAACGGGCTCTCTCCTCATCCATGGTTACCACGTCATCTCGACCCCATCGATGCCGTTTTCATCACGGGGGAGGGATGTTGTGAATATAAATCTTGATGCTGATCAATTGATTTTATCATAGAACGAAACAACCAATTGATCAGCACTTCCTCATTGAGTCATTGCTTTGCGAGTTACTAAGTAAGACCTTGCACAATAAATACAATGCATACAGGTCTTACTTAAGTGTGCCAACAGTAGCCCCATTAAAAGTTGCAATGTATCGCATTTCATAACAAACTGAGAATTATTTGGTTTGTTGTGAAAGCGCGTATAATAAACAACAAGTGGCTACCTGCTTAAAAATATTCTAATATGACGCAACATAGGAATGGCCCAGAAATTAAACGAATAAGTGAGGTGACATGGTGACTGACCGGAGAAAGCTCTGCGAGTTCTTTCTAATATTGCAAAGGGTCAAGTTGCAAAGACTCTCGTTCGTGCGGCTTTAAGTAAAATACACGCGATCGAAGGGAAGAAGTTTTTTTAAATAAACATTTTTAAATTAAAGAAAAGTTTTTTGTGTGGTGAACTTCCCTAAACGATCCCAAATACAACAATTGTTCCACAAAGCTCCATTCTTGGAAGCGAAACATGGCTTAATGATCCGAGAATTTCGGAATGTTTAGATCGTCCCACTCCTGGACGTGCTGACGTGCCCGATTATGATAGTGACGACAGTTGCTATGTATCGAGACAGCCAGATAGTTTGTATCATGCTGTTGTATCCCAATGGCTAAATGATCCAAACCTTAATGCTGGTGCAGGCACATCTAGCGGTTTTATTCCCGATGTACCTGCTATCGTTCCTCAGGCTCTAAGTGTCCAAATTGAGCAAATACTATATGTTCCGCAAGATATTAACACAACACCGTCACATGCTTCTGAGAAAGTCATCTTTGTTAGACCAAGGGTACCTAAGAGAAAACTGACTAACCGTCATTGGGGTCGGAGGACACGAAGAACTTCAACGATACCAGATGTTATTCCAGATGGAATTCCATTAGTTGTCGACGATGTTGAAGTCATTCCTGAGGTTCCACGGAACAATGACGAAATTCCACAATTACGGAATATTGTTTATCCGTTAGCATGGTGTCGCCTAGAGGAAATACCATCCACAGATATTGATGTACATAGCTGTGGACAGTTAAATTATACTTTGCTGTGGAAAAAAAATCTCGGGGAAGATACGTTCATTGTTGCAAAGATGGTAGGGTTTGCCCAACTCCATTGGGTGCATACCCATCACTGTTTTTGGAACTATTTTTGGGCAGACACCATAAATCTGAACACTTCCTCAAGAATATACGAAAGTATAACTCAGCTTTATCTTTTGCATCAAAAGTAGCTGAAACGCGTCGTGTACCAGGCAGGCCTGATACTACGTTTTTTGCTGTACATGGAAAAATTCACCCTTTTGCAAATGTTGCTCCCAGATATGCACAATGCTATGTGTATGATGCTGGGGAAGCATTAAGACAAAGGGCAAATGTCGACGTTAATCAGGATCTCGATCTAGACTTATTAAGAGAGTTAGATCATGAGCTTCGAACTGCTAATCCCTTTGCACAGTCTTATATGTTAATGAGACAAGTTGTGGAAGATGCAATAGCGCGTGATGGACCAGATGCGGTTGAAAATATTCGAATGTTTTTTACCCGTCCGAATCCTTCTGCTGAGATCCATCAAGGCCGGTTGAATGCTCCAGTTGCAACCGATGTTGCAATGATATTTAGCAGCGCATCTGGTGTACCACCGCCGCAATCTTTTTGCATATACTCAGTTGGTGGTGGCTTACGGGATTTACCAACAGAAAATAGATATCGTGATGCATTAAGCTATGCCCTCCTTTAACCAAGTGGTGGAACTGGATGGTCAGCTGATCTCGAATATACTTTTCTCCAGCATTATTTGTATCGTTTTTCTTTAAGAGAAAACGATCGTAATATGATACTACGGTCTAGAAAGTTGTTCCAAGAGTATGTTGTAGACGCATATGTTGCTATTGAAGCACAGCGTCTCCGATATTTGCGAACACATCAGTCTGACTTGAGACGTGATTCGTATCTTGGACTTATTGATTACGTTCAAAATAGGGCGAATCAAGCTGGAGTACAAGCTGGTATTCCAGTTATATTGCCAAGTACGTTCATTGGAAGTCCGCGGTATTTGAACCAGCTATTCCAGGATTCTATGGCATAGTAGTTAAGTTTGGTAAACCTGATTTGTTCATTACGTTTATCTGCAACCTTAAATGGCCAGAAATAAAAGATAATTTATTTCCCGGCCAAAAGTATACAGATCGACCAGATTTAGTAGCGCGCGTTTTTTAAATAAAAACGAAAGCGTTTCTAAATGATATTTTGAAAAATAATATTTTGGGTCGAGTTGTTGCTCACATGGGGCAAGCAGAGTTTCAAAAAGGGGATTACCACATCTGCATCTCTTATTGATATTACATACTGATAATAAAATAAGAAGTGCAGATGATATTGACAGGGTTGTTTCGGCTGAAATACCTAATAAAAACGTCAATAGAAAACTTTATGATGCTGTTTCGTCCCATATGATTCATGGACCATGTGGACGGTTAAATCCACATTCTCCATGTATGGAAAATCCAAAATGTTGTAAACAGTTTCCGAAAAAGTTTTCTGAAGGAACACATCCAAATGATAACGGTTACCCTATATACAAACGACCGGATAATGGTCGATATATTATTAAAGGGGATGTTATTGTTGATAACCAATTTGTAGTTCCTTATAATTGGTATTTACTGCTTAAGTATAACGCTCATATTAATGTAGAAATATGTAACGAATTTACGGCAGTTAATATATTATTAAAGGGGATGTTATTGTTGATAACCAATTTGTAGTTCCTTATAATTGGCATTTACTGCTTAAGTATAACGCTCATATTAATGTAGAAATATGTAACGAATTTACGGCAGTTAATATGGTATGGTTACGCTTACTTTCATATGTGATAATAAAACACATACTTTACAGTATGATGAAATAAGAGCCTATGAAATGTCCCGATACGTTTCAGCACTAGAAGCTGTATGGTGTATATGGAAGAAGCATTTATCATATCGTTCGCATGATGTCGAACGTCTGTCAGTTCATTTGCCAGACAGGCAGAGTATTTTATTTCATCCAAACCAAGAGGATGAAGCTTTGGAAAGAGCTGCTAATACAGATATTACTTTAACTGCATTTTTTAAGTTAAATGAAGTTGATGTAGATGCTCGCCAATTATTGTATATTCAAATTCCTTAACATTATGTTTGGATCAACAGCCGACACAGGAATTATTGGAAGAAGCGACAAAGGAGATTTAATAAAGTTTGTCGTATGGTTTCCGAAAGTGTACGGGATATTGAAGCGTACCATTTGCGGATACTACTTCATCACGTTCGTGGCCCTAAAAGTTTTGATGATGTTAAGACGTATAATGGCGTCTCACACACTACTTTTAAAGAGGCATGCTTTGCAACAGGTTTATTGCAAGACGATCGTGAATGCCATGGAGGAAGCAATTACATTTCAAATGCCACATAAGTTGAGACAACTTTTTGCATTTATTTGTATATTTTGCTCTCCAGATTCGCCGTTAGAACTTTGGCTACGATTTCGCCATGATTTATCAGAGGATTACATTAGACGTTTGAATAATGATGACCAAGGATAAGATCAAGCTTTAACAGATATTGCTCGATTATTGAATATTCATGGAAAGACTTTGGAACAAATGGGTTTGCCATTAGTTGACCACGCTGTCTTTGGAATCATGATAATGATATTTATAATCCTGTTCAAGAGGATAATGAATATCAGCGAGCGTATAATAGATTTAATCCCCACCAAAAAAAATTCTTTGATGATGATGTTATGTCCGAGTTAAATGGTATAACATCAAATGGAAGATGTTTCCACTTAGATGCTTTTGCTGGGGCAGCTAAGAGTTTTGTTTTGAATGCCATTCTTAACAAAGTACGGTCAAATGGGGTTGCGCAATTGCGGTGGCTTGGTCTGGAATTGCTGCCCCTCTTCTTAAAGGTGGGTCCACAGCGCATTCCAGATTTAAGTTGCCCTTCGATTTGGATGAGACCTCTGTTTGTCGTATAGCACCAAATTCACCTGAAGGAAGTTACATTCGTACTGGACAAATTATTGTGTGGGATGAATGCACCATGACTAATAAATTTAGTTTTGAAGCTGTTGATCGCGCTCTACGCGATATAACAGGAGTTAACCTAATATAATAAGATTATTATCATGAGTGGTGATTGGAGGAAAATACTTCCAGTTGTACCTTTTGGTAGTCCATTAACCGTAATAGAGACTTGCATTAAGCAATCACATTTATGGGTGCATTTCCGAAGGTATGTTTTATCAATTAATATGAGGACCAATCCATGGGAAGTAGAGTTTTCCAATTGGTTACTCAAATTAGGTGATGGAAGATTGTCCAATACCTACGGATTAGGTGCAGATATTATCGAAATTCCAACTGTTAATGTTGCATCCGATAATTTAATTCTGCACGTTTATGGTGAAAACATAAACAATATTTCAGATGATGATTTAGTCAATACGGGCATTTTAAGTTCAAGAAATCATACCGTACTTACATTAAATGAAGAAATTCTCACTAAACTTTCAGGCGATGTTTGCACTTATTTTAGTGCAGACAGTATTGCAGGATCAGACAATGATCAGGCAAGTGAGAATAATCAGGTCCGTGAACAGTATCCAATGGAATATGTTAATGCACTCACACCTGCTGGTATGCCACCGCATCCACTGAATTTAAAAGTCGGTGCACTCGTTATGTTACTCCGTAATTTAGATATTATTGGAGGTTTATGCAATGGAACTAGGCTTATTGTCAGACATATGTTGCCTAATGTTATCGAGGCGGAAATTGCTATCGGAGCGAATAAAGGCGAACGCGTCTTTATACCACGCATGCAACTAAGTCCAACTGATAATAAGCTACCATTTATATTAACCCGACGACAATTTCCGGTAAGACTATCTTTTGCAATGACCATCAATAAGGCTCAGGGACAGAGTCTTAGAAAGATAGGTATATTGCTTAGGGAACCGGTCTTTTCTCATGGAATGTTATATGTCGAGTTTTCAAGAGCTACAACTCGAACCTCTGTTCATGTTGCTGTCGAAGACAGTGATAAGCAGGGAAAATTAGTAGCTGGACAAGATAATGTTTTTACTCCGAACGTGGTATTTCGGGAAGTATTAAACTAATTTTTGATAACATTACTTTTTGTTGGTGATCAACAATAGTTGTTCATTATTTAGTTTAATTCCAAAACATTTTTATCGTATAGAGTACAATAAGTATCTAAAGTATTCTTACTGTTTCTCATGTAGAAATACCTTTAAGTAAGCTGAAAATATTTTTAGATATTGTATTTTTGCGAAAATACCTAACTTCTGTTAGGCCAAATCGTATAAAGTAGAATAAGTATCTAAAGTATTCTTACTGTTTCTCATGTAGAAATACCTTTAAGTAAGCTGAAAATATTTTTAGATATTGTATTTTTGCGAAAATACCTAACTTCTGTTAGGCCAAGTCGTATAAAATGCAGTAAGTATCTAAAGTATTCTTACTGTTTCTCATGTAGAAATACCTTTAAGTAAGTTCAAAATATTTTTAGATATCGTATTTTTGCGAAAATACCTAACTTCTGCTAGGGGAAAAATTCATATCTTATGAATGTAATGAATGGTTTATAGGCCTCCTTGGGAACTACCATTTAAAAAAAAAGTAAGAAAGGAATTAATTTTTATAGGCCTCTTTGGGAACCCACCATTTAAATAAAAGGGTAAGAAAAGCATGGTTATAGGCCTCCTGGGGAACCAACCATATAAAAATAATGGTAACGAATCTAAAGGGACACCTCATGGGTGATTTGGAAGGTCCCTCATTATATTATATTATAGCGTATATATATTTTTTTATTATTATTTTTTATTAAATATTTTTTATGTAATTTTAATAATTATTTATTTCTTTTCTAATTTCTAATAAAAAAACTATCATTTAATTTATTGATGTGTTTTTTTTTGTAAAACGTAGACATGACTCCACTCTTTTGTCCATTGCTTCTCACCCACTTTACCGTTTTTCTTCATTCTCCTTACTTTATATTAACTGTCTGTACGTACATAGCTTTGTCTATATTTATATATATATATATATTTGTACATAGTCATGTCTATATTTATAAATATATATCTATATATATTTGTACCTATGTCTACATTTATATATAAATATATTTGTACCTATGTCTATATTTATATATATAAATTTGTACATATATATACATATATATATTTGTACCTATGTACCTATGGCTATATTTATATTTATATATATTATATTTGTACTCAAATGATAGCTAGCCCCTCCCCCTATCCATGGGCAAGCGTCACACCCATCCCCACTCCTAGGCGCAGCGTAGCAAGCATTCGAACTAGTCTTATTTAAATCTATTTATGTTTGTATCTATTTGCTGCAGTTTTAAGGTAGTGTTAAATGAGTAACCTGTTTCAATATTTTGAATTTTGTGATTGATTTCAATTAAAAAACTTCTTGTTTTCTGTATTTTGTGTGTGTTGTGTAATTTATTAATATAAGTTATAAGTGTATGCTTGTGTTGACTTAAATTCTGCTTCTTGGTGTTATTGTTGTTGTTGCATTATCTGATGTCGTCTTATTTTTGAAGTGTGTTCCCTCCCATTATGTTTTTAATAATGTTTGCTTTGCTGTCTCCATCATTGTTGGCAATTTCGGCTGTGATATATTTTGCTGCTTTCTTGTTGCCTCTTACTTTGTCAATTATTATAATTTTTTCATTCATTGTATTTGTTTGTTCTGTTGTGTGTTTTATTATTGCACCTTTGGGATTTGTGTATTGTTTTGCCACTGCTTCAGTTGTGTCTATCTTGCCTGTATGCATGATATATTTTAATTCACAGTTATTGCATTTCATCATGATTATATTATTCCATAGCTCTGATTTAGTGATGTGTCCAGCTAGGTTGTTATGGATGTATGTGTGGGTGGTTTGCCTCTTCCGTGTTGATGCATTGCATCTATCACTAATGTTTGATTTTGGTGGACTATATAAAATTGGTTTAACATTATTAGCTATTTTGGCTATTTGCTTTTTGTATGTAGTCGTCTTCTTGTCATGGTATTGCATTTGGATGTACTTTTTATTATGCATGGTTGTGTTCTTCCTCCTGTGTTTCACATATTTGTTGTTGTTGTGTTATATTATGATTTGATTCAAGGAATTCTCTGGTTGTTCTCATTATAAGATCTTTCTTTTCAGTGTTGTGTTGCCCTTTTTTGATTGCTTTGTGAAAATTTGTTTTGATGATTGCTTTCGGATAATTAATATCTATTAGTTCCTTGGCTATGATATGAATCGCTTCATATATATGTTCTTCATCAGTGATTGTTAGTGCATAATTGATTGTTTCAATTATCATATTCCTTTTGTATGTTCTTGGTTGCTTCCAATAATAGTTGATAAGTCTCTTCGAAGCAATAGATTTTTTATACCATTTAGTTTTGAACTGTGTTTCTGTTCTTATAATGGTAATGTATAGATAGTTAATAGCTTTGGCAAGTATTTCCTCTTCAATGGTTAATTGCATCTGAAGTCGGATTTTTATGATTGCAACCCCCATTGGCTTTACCTGCTTATAAATTTTATTGACTGCCAAATCAATATATAAGCTAGCATATTTGGTAGAGATTTTCTTCCCATTGGGGTTCCTTTCGTTTGGATATATATTTGCTCGTGCCCTTTTATTTTAAAGTAATTCGCTTATTTAATGTCAAAATCAATTAGCTGATAAGACTGGTCATATTAAATTGGTTGCTCATATGCGATGCAATGTTCGTTTTGATGTTGCTTTTTAGTTTGTCCAGATCTATGTTGTTAAACATATCTGTTATGTCAAAGCTATAAAGTGCATATCCCTCTAGTATGTGCATTTCCTTGATTTGTTTAAATAGGTCCAACTTGTTTTTTTTATATATTGAGGTCGTGTTTGAGACAATTTAGTTGTCTTATTGCGTCCAGTGCTGTGTTTATGTGTTTGCCCCGGTTGGTATTAATTGCGCTTGTTTTTGCCACTATGGGCCTCATTTTCGGTTCCTGTTTGTGGATTTTAATGACTGGATGTAGCATGCTTATTTCATTTTGGTATTCTTTCAATTCATATATCATCTTCATGTCCCGCCGTTTTTGGTCTTTCTCATTTTGCGGCCCATTTGTGTGGTGAAAGCCTTCTCTAATTATTTTTTCTAATTTCAGCTTGTACATTTTTTCTAAGTTTTTTTGTATTTTGCTTATGTTACTTGTATTTATTTTCTTATAGATTTCTTTCTCTATTCCTTCATTTTTCATTTGGTTTTGGATATTGTCGTATTCATTCTTATAGATAGCTACAGTCACTATACCTTTATCCGCTGCCATAAGAATGATATCTTTGGTATTATTGAGTATGTTTTGATTTTCGCTAATGTATTCAAGATTTTTAGATCTAATCTTGTGTGCTTTCTTCTCTTTAAGTTCCTCGTATAGTTGTTGGCTGCTTTTGCTAGTTGTCTAGTTTTTTTCTCTATATGGGTTTCTCTTCTTCAATTCCATCTGCAATTGTATTAAGAGTACTAATTGTATCTACTTGACTTAGTTCGCTACCTGGTGGGATGAATTTGGGTCCATAAGATAGTAGTGCTCTTATATCCGGACTAAATTCGTAGTTGGTTCGATTTTTAAACCCTCCTGTTACTTCTTTTAGTGTCATTGTTAAGTTTCCAGGTGCCTGGTGTTATGAAATATTTAGTTAGAGTTAATTGTATGTTGTAATATGATTTCATTTAAGTTCTTGTTTTGTTGTGTTTTGTATGTTTGTCTATGTGTTGTTTATAACTTGTGTTATTTAGTTTTTTGTGTGTTTTGTGTGCTATGACTCCAATGCATTATTCTGTATCCTACTGATTTTACGTTTATTGTTTTCATTGTTCTGGTTTTTCTGTGAGTTTTCTACATTTTACAGTTCTCTAATTACTTATTTTTATTCTTATGTAGTTTAAACACTCTATTCAGGTAACCCACCACCATTGGTTTTGAATTTGAGTCTATCTTGAATTTTCGTCCCATTATGCAAACTTTGGTATTTACTTCCGCTTACACCTTCGCGTGCTTGGGTTAACAGTGTTAGGTGTTGGCTCGTGTTGGTTGTGTGTATAATGCTAATTATTTTATCAAAGTGTTGATTCTGCTCTGGTCTTCAATTTAAGGACAAACTATATACGCCAAGCCGAAGTACCAAGTATTGGTTTTTCCAATTTTTCCTAATTTTTTCCAATTTTCCCGAATTTTTTCCAATTGTTCCGCATTTTTTTCAAATTATGACGATTTTTTTTTTCAATTATTCACTTGGGTAACATACACCCCAACTACTACATTTCGCATATATTTTTTCCATCCTTTCTTTCAGGGACATTAGTGCTCTGTTGTGAACTTTTTTCTCATAGGACATCATTTTCCAAGATGCACAAATTTCGCACAATCACGAGAGAAAAAAAGTCCACTTATTCATCCAAAAAAGTCGCTCTCCAAATACATGCGATCGCCAAAGCTTTCCTCCGATTAAAAGAAAAAAATGTTGTTAATAAGATATGCTCAGAGTATCATAATACGTTGCTTAAGACATCTCTAATGCCTGTTCATGGCGGGCCTAAAACTGTATGAAAAGTGGGCATTCGAATAGACTTTTTTTAGCGATACAACATTGTAATATCGATACAACGATATTTAAGCAATAAAAATTTGGATATGAATTGCCTGTATCGTAAGGGGATAATATCGATATATCGAATATCGTAGCGTTATCGGCCATCCCTACTTCAGCTTAGGATCCCCTGGATGTAGCCAGATACCATGTTTACATGCAGAGTTGAAAGATTGAGTCGAGATTGAGTCGAGTTTTTGACTCGTGTTTTTAAGAACGGGTTCAAATATAGTTGAAGTGACAATTCAATATAACATCTTATTTATGGTATTTTCTGTGGTGGAGTTATACAAGTTATAAATTTTTTTTAAATAAAAAAAAAAATAAACTCACAATAAATATACAACCTAACAAAGCTTTCGAGTGAAGAGCAAACAAAATAAATCTCAACTGTTAGCTACCAACTCAACTACTCAATCCGCACACCATTTCGACTCGACTACGCCAGCCAAGCGTGGTCGAGTCGACTCAATTTCGAACTCGAGGCGCGTATATATGGAGTTGAACCCGAGTTCAGAGTGTTGCCACTTTGTCTACGATCGTAGTAAATGGCTACTTTGGGCTGCGTTTGGCTACCGGGATACCCTTAAAAACCTTCAAGAGCTGTTGGATATTTAAAAAAATGAATTTAAAGGGAACATAAAATCGTTTGGTTTTGCACGACGATCTGAGAGTTTGGGATGGCTAGCACTTCTAGGATACCTTACCGATTCGAGAATGCCTCGAAAGCGATGGCATTATAAATAGGGACAACGTCGTAAAGGACTGCATACTTATATCGTAATAAAAGTGCAGAATATTTTCAGAACAATCAGTTATATACTTTTTTGATACATTATGAATAAATTTTAATTATCGCAAATATACCGAATTCACTTTTTCAGCAGGTATTGCAATTTCTACCGTTTTAAAAATTTCTATAATTTCCTGCCAATTCTTCCTTTATATATCCTTTAAACTGATCCTAGGTATTCCATAAAACGGATAGCGTTCGACTTCACATCCAAATCTGTTGAACCAGATTTTTTTGTTTTTTTTATTTAGCTCGGACTTAAAAATAATTGTGTGAAGGATTCACGTGACTGAAGTTTATTTTATTTGACTAAGTACTTTGCAAAAAAGTGACTAGTCTGAGCAGCAGGCGATTGCCCGGAGGGCATGCTAATGCTAAAGCCTTGGATAGGTTTAATGACAGCTTTTTGTCCTCATCGACTGTCGTCGTCATCGGAGGGTATTATAAATATTTGTCAAGGGCATAATGAAACCTCAAATGCTGTTTACACTTTACAGAAAAAGAAACGAAGTTGTTTTAAGTGACATATGGTCTGTGTGATGTTATTGTTATTCATCTGATATTAAAAATACCACAACCGAAAAGGAAAATCAACTTTATTGAGGTATTAATTGAAGAAAATTACCTGACAATAAGCGATGACAAAGAGTAGTAGCTACAAACGACGTGATATTGGGATTGGTACAAGTGAACAAAGTAGTGACGTTGAGCGATCTATATACTCTTTCCGAGCATTCAAGCATTTCTACAAAACATTTACTGTCAAGCAAAAAAGACGATGTATCGGAGAAGAAGCGGCGGAAAAGGAAAATATCGACAGCGTCGACAAAAAGAAAGAATACAACCGAGGGAATTCTGATCGAGCAACAGAATCCAGACAACAACGGTTTCGAAGTTTTGTTAATAACTTGAGGGAACGTTGTTCTGATATGGATTATTCCTCTTCTGAAGATTATGCAGATTACACCATTCAAAGGAAAAAATGTCGACTTAAAGAAACAGTTATTGGTGACACAACAAGGGATTATTACTATCTTAAAAAAACTTAAACAGGTGAAGATAGACGACAGCTTTTTGAAAGATTTCGCCGAAACTTCTTACTGTACCATGTTTATGAAGCGCTGCCTGAATCAGGAACAATTAAATTGGCTATTGCAGAGATTCATTGAGGATTTACAGGAGGTGGTTATTATCGTCCGCCATGAAGACCACTGTCCCCTCGTCCATGATTCTTGCTACAATAATAGTTTCTGCAGATGTCAATTTAGTAACTATTTCAAAGGGGACAACATCAAAGCAGCAGCTATCAATATATTCGGAAGAAGATATTCCAGACGAATTATTGTCGCATATAAACTCGACATTTACTAACTAGACAGCAAAATCTCTAGTCTATCAACAGACCAGTAATGAAAGCAGCCAACTTATCCATTAACGTTTCTGACTATGTTTCCTGTCGCCCTCAAGTGTATATTTTATGACTCTACAATTTTTATTTTTTTAAACTATTTACTTGTACCTGTCTTGTGTTTATTTTTCACGGGAGTCAAAAAATTTTTTTCTTATCCAACAAATTAAAATCTTTCAATAGGCAACACACGCCTAAAATATGATTCCCATATTACTTCCATTACTACATATACAGAATGGAAGCCTCATAAAAAAGATTTCTACGTTTCATGTAGAATAATCAATTAATGCTCTTTATTTACCACCTCATGAAGGCAGATTAAATTATTTTCATTATATTTATTCTATCTCTACGAAATTAGTTTTATTCTTGAGAAAGTAATTCGCCCGAACTATTATAATTTTCTGTTATTAATTCATATGCACCAAATTATTGAAGATACATATAGTAAAACCTACTAATTGGACCACCTCAAGGTCGCAGCAATTAATGGTCCGATTTTACAGGTGGTCCGATTTTACAGGTATAAAGGAATTTATGTATGTATAGACATGTAGACATACATATACCAAAAAGCTGTACAAAGGAGCTATTTTCCCACTGTGTCCGACGAAATGAATAAAAGGAATAAATATGAAAAATGAGGGAACTAATTATGATATGTAAACTAAAAAAATTCTTTATTAAAAACGAATATAAAAAAAGTTCAAACTGTTGATTGATAAAATTTATATGTATGTACACTGTAATTTAAACAAAAATAACGTTTTACGGGAATCTAAAAGCACAACCTAGGTGCAATACAAAATTATTTCTTAAAGAAATCTGAAATCTTAGTTTGTTTTTTAGTAGAATTTACGTGTTCTCTTTCAATCATATTTTCACACTCATTTAGTTTTTGTAATACTGTAGGTATGTTCCTTTTTGTTGCGTAGTTTTTAAGGCTACGAATGCTTGAAAGAGCGTCCTTAATAGTCATGGCCGAAATTTCATTCGAAGCTTCATTTTCGGATTCGACAACATCTTCGGAGCTGCTGCTAGAGTTACTTATAATATTTTCAGTGTCTTGTCTATTTTCAATCTGTTGAAAGAAATTGTCTTCCCAGTTTTCCGGTAAGGTCTCATAAGTGGCCAAAAATACATCAACATCTGCTAATTCCCTTACATTTTCCTCCACAATACTATCTTCAGTAATTATTTCTTCGGTACTATTATCGTGCGTAAAACCACACATTCGAAAACATTTATGGATTGTTGACTTAGTTACATTGTCCCATGCAGATTTAAACCGACTGAGAGCATCAAATGGAGAAATTTTCTTTGCAAGTTCTGAAGAATTTTCAACCTCATCCAAATAACAAATTAAATGGTTCATCATGTAGTTACGGTAGTTTACTTTTAAATTCTGGATGATACCTTGGTTCAATGGTTGTAAATGTGAAGTACAATTTGGTGGAAGATATTAAAGTTTTATATTAGTAAGCTCATCGACCACATAACAGGCAGCATTGTCGAGGAAGGTAAGAATTTTTCTTTTCTGTCTTTGCATTTTCGCATCTAGTGTATGCATCCACTCACTGAAAATAGTAGAGTTCATCCACGACTTTGAATTGGCTCTCCATGTAATAGATAAATGCTGTTGAATATTTATTCTGCCAAAAGACCTCGGCCTTTTAGCCTTGCCAATTACTAAAAGATCTTCTTTTTCACCAGCTAAATTACAGAGAAGAGCCACCGTTAAGCGTTCCTTGAATAGCTTCCCACCTGAGCATTTTTCATTCTTCAAAAGAAGTGACTTGGTTGGTGTTGCTCGGAAGAAGAGTCCTGTTTCATCCAGATTAAAAATATTTGAAGGTTCGTATCCCTCGCAAAGGCTTTGAATAGTACTGCGATATGCCTCAACCGTACTCAGATCAACATCTGTTCCCTCTCCTGATAGCACACCGAAAGTAATGTTGTAACGCTTGCGGAATGACTGTAACCATCCGTTCGATGCCTTAAATTCAGTCAAACTTAACATTTCTGCAATTTTTAAAGCCTTCTTTGGAAGAAGTGGTCCAGATATTGGTAAATTTTTTCCACGAGCTTTCACAAACCATTGAAATAAAGTGCTATCCAGTTTTGCATACGGGACGATTAATTTTAAGCGCTTTCTTCCAGTTGGTTCAAATCTCTCAATCGACTTTTTTATTTCATTTTTATTTTTTAAAATTCGCTGCACTTGGCTTTTGCTAATTTCAAATTTTGCAGCAATCTTTCTCTGACTAAGCCTATCTTTTTCAAACGCTTTTATGACTTCTAATTTTTTACTAACGTCGGATTCCTTGTATTTTTTTCCCATTTTTAAAAGATGTTAGAGTGGGTATTTTTTTTTCCTTAAAATTTACACATCATTTATTTGTTTTGAGTTCCCATTTGAAAAAACCTACCTAATTAAAAATGAATCCTCAGGTTTACTGTCCTATTTAATGAAGGGGTCCTTGTATGTAGCTTGCTAATTTTTGTTCAAAACACTTAATTTCACAAATTATTAATACCACTGCAGTGATAAAAAATTGTATACTTAATCCTGAGTAAGATCAAATAAAATGAGATCCTTACTTACAGTCACGTAACTCATGAAAAGTGTTATGCGGATCTATTTATCAAATGACTCATACTCATAGGAATTATATATCAGGGAATCACACAAAAACCTACAAAAATGTTTGAGAACGATTCGTGGTCCTGCAAATATGTATAGAAATACGCAGCTTCGATGTAGATAAAAGTTTGCTTTGTCATACAGTCTCCCTTCCTCTAATGTATGCATCTTGTTCTAAAAAATATACAGGGATTTTACACAAAACAGCCATTCTGTTTCATATTGTAATTAGATACAGAAAGAAATTTTTCATAATGTCAATCTCATGCACATTTATTTTATTTTGCGATTTTTCTTTACGTCTGGTCCGATTTGTAAGGTTCAAAAAGATCAAAATTATGGATAAATATGTGGTCCACGGTCCGATTACACAGGTGCCCCAAATATACAGTGAAGTTTGTTCCAGAAACTCTTTGTGTGTCGGTAGTGTGGTCCAATTGTGCAAGTGGTCCGCTTGGGCAGTGTCCCAATTGGTAGGTTTTACTGTACTATATATATATATGGATATATAATGGACCAATGAATTAATCTCTTATTTTACCTTCTTACAAAAAAATTTTGGTTTTCACGTTATTAACAATCAGTCAAAACATAAATAATTAATTGTGTATTTTAGGCATTATTAATTAATTTTTGTAAAATTGCACTAAATAAATAAATCAGTATTGAAAATGTCATTTAAATAAAGCTTGCCGAACAAGCGGAAAAGTCCCGGCTTATTTTTCAAAGTTGCCATTATAAAAATAACAAAACTAACTTAAGGAGGAAATCAATTTGTTAAACAGCATCAGAGACACAAAAGAGAAACGCAATAAAGCCCTGTAAGGAAACCAAGTATATCCCCGTATGTCTGTAGATTTCTGTATGTATTTGATGTTATAAACCAACCCATAAAAGTCCTTCATAATGTCTCGAGGTAGCGCTTGCTTATTTCCAAAGGAGGTAAAGTAGTAAAATACCAAAGGATTTGTATCTTATATAAGAATATCATATTATTGCTGAGTAGGATAAGGGAGCCAGTCAATCCGTTGTTTGCCCTGATGTCCTTTTCCGAATGAATTTCAAAGCTTTTACACAGATCTGTTCATACAGTCCTATTTTCTATGATATTAAATAAAAGAGCTATTTTTCTCAGCCTTTTGAGGAATAACATTTGCCTACTGAAAGATTAAATGTATATTATATAGGTATATATGTATGTACATTGTACATATAAAATGCATGTACATACATTGAAGATGTGTAGTACTCTCATCAAGATAATCTCTTATCAAATTGGATGAGTTCAAACGGAATCTGAATTTGATTTTATCCTGTCATTAGGGAAAATCTTTTAGTTTCGAATTTTTTGAGAGTGCTAAATCAACAATCCCGATTTACGAAGCGAAACGAATTATTACGAAATATTAAACCGACAGATATCCCGGGATATTTGAAATAATTACGTACAGGCTTTTTTTTTACCTAGGTTTCACTTATATCTTTTATACAGTTTACACTTTAATTGTCCGAATAACACAAAAACCTCTCGTGATTGCGCAGCATTGGTGCGTCGAGGAAATGCCTTTCAATTTCAATTTATTTCAACAATCACGTTTGTACAAATGAGAATAAATTTTTTTATGGTGTACAAAAAAAAGTAAAAAAAAAAACTTCTTATACAGGGTGGGCCAAAAGTCACCATGGGGTTTAAAAATAACTAACTTTTTCGTTTGTACATTGCTCCACACCCTGTTGACCGTTTCTCTTCATTCCTTTTTTACATGATAGCCAACTGTCTGTTCTTCATAGGTAAGCATGTTTCCCCACCCCACCTTACCACTCCTTTTTTTCATCCTACCATATGTTACCAATTTAATTTTTAAACCCCATGGTGACTTTTGGCCCACCCTGTACTACATATTTTTAATTCTTTTAGCATGTAAACTAGTAATGTTGATTTGTTAACTTTATTTTTATTTTTTTTTATCTTTATGTGCTTGGTTTCTCATTTCTTTGTCTTTGTTTATTAATTGTTTGATTTTAGTTTGATATCGTAGTTGATTTAGGATATAGATGTTCTTTTTTTTTTTACGCCTCAATACTTACTTTTTCCTTCTTTTTTAATGTACTTATATATAAGATATAATATCTTGTGTACAGAAATAAATAAATGATAATTCTAATTCTAATTCTAATATCATGTTTTTTTAAAATATTTTAAAAATAATATTTAAAATAAAAACTCATGCAATAAATTTTATTTGAGTCGCGACGCGTTTCGCCTTCTTAGGGCATTATCAAGCAACTGATAAGCAGGTCGTTAGGTAAACCTGACTATCGTAATATTTTCGATTATGAAATATACTGCAACGGTCATTATAAATCCATACACAAGACGGGGCTAGTATTCATGAAATCTAACTGATCGTTTACCAAAAATGAACCTTTACGACTTCCATTATTAATGTAATATATTTCGTATTTATCTTAGAATTTTCCACCATCCACGTTTTTAAAAAGTTGTAATTTATTTAAAGATCTGGTGTGATCAGTATCAACTAAATGCTTGCTTATGCCTGATGTTGGTCTATTATAGAGTGCTGATGATACGTGTTCTTTTTATCTAATTTTTAATGAGCATTTTGTTTTACCAATATAGACTGCATTGCAGTCACTACACGCAATCCTATAAATTCCGCTATTATCTATTTTAGCAAATTTCGGTTTTAGTTTGTGTTTAATGAGAAATTTTTTTTAAGTTTTTTCCTTATAAAAAGCTGGTGAAATATTACATTGTTTTAACGTAGATTTCATTTTATTCGAAGTTTCCTTCAAATATGGAATTTGTTCCCAAATTTTCATTTCTTGTGTCCCTTGTGGGTAAACAAGGTTAAGTGCATATTTTTTTGTTTTTGACCTTGACATTTTATAAACTAAACTATCTGAATATCCGTTATTGATTGCAATTTTTACTATTGTGTCGAGTTCCCTTTTAAAATTAATTTTACTAATAGGAATCTTAAGCAATCTGTCTAGCATCGAATGGAAGGATGCATTTTTTTATAGATTGATAATGTTGAGAATCATTGCGAATTACAGCATTTGTGGAAGTAGGTTTCCTAAGTATATTAAATTCGAATTTGAAAGTCCAATATAAGTATGAAATGCCTAAAAAAACATCAATTTTATCAATTATACTACAAAGTTACTCGAACTTACATCTAGACCTACAAAACTAAGAGAATAAGGAAAAAAAAAATATAAGTAAAAAGAAATTTACGAGTAAATTGAAATATAGAATTACTCTACGAAGAGTAGTAAATGAATGCGTTATGATCGAATGTGGTCAATGTACTTGACATAAGCGATCTTCGCAACGAACCTGGCATTGAATTCCATAGCTTGGATGAACAACAGGCGTCTGCTTACAAGGCAACTAGCATTAGGCCAAATAACGTGGGTAGGTTGAACAAGTATTAAGGTTGCGCAACTTTGATAATATTAGCTACTGTGCAAGTGAGCTTCGAGACTAATGGAGCATAATGTGAGACATGATCAAATCAACGAAGGTTGTATATGTATTTAACCATAGAATTAAACGTAGTTATAAGCATCCTCCAACAAACAGAAACAAGCTTACCATAGATCTCAGACCAATAAGTTATTAAGGTTACCAGTAGTGTGAGCACTAAATGCAATCTGATTTCAGTAGGTGCAAAGTAGCGCTTGTGACCCAAGCGAACGAAGGCCAGAAATTACCCCCAGATTACGAACCAATTCAACAGGAATTGTGTTATTAAGAATGATCGGAGGAAAGTACGACGTGTGAATAGAAGTCCTGTAAATAACCAAAGCTTTCGATTTCACTGGATTAATGAGGAGATTGTTGCCGACGGTCCGCTGGTGGACTCTCTCGAGGTCTTCCTTCAAGCAGCTAACGCCATATTCAATTAAACCAATAGACCTAGAGAGATACGCCTGCACATAATCTGCAGAGCGGTGCATTTGTCATTGCTTAATACAGGTAAAAATATCATTGATGTACATCGAAAAGAGTAATGAACCAAGGACTGATCCCTGAGGAATCCCAGATAGAACAGAAGGTGGAAATGAATACATATCAGCCAAAAACACCGATTAGAAAATTAAGAATAGACAAATTTTGCAGCCTATAACGAGAATGAAAAAGTATGTACAAGTTTCTTGCAAAGCAATGAGTGGTCAACAGAATCGAAAGCCTTGGAAATATCGAGAAAGATTAATCCCGTAAAATTAGAGGTACAGCTATGGTTGAGTCGAAAACCAAACTGAAAATCATGTGGGCAGCAAAGTTTTCAGATATTAATTATATTATATTTTAAGAAAAATTACATTTTCAAATGTTCTGGAAAGAAAAGGAATAATACTTATCGGGCAGTAGTCAGTATGAGGAGAGGCTTTAGGGATTGGTAAGACATTTGTAAGTTTCCAGTAATTGGGAAAATGGCATCTCATAAAATATGTATTGCAAAAATGAGCGAGAAGTGAAAGAAGATGAAGAAGGAGAATACGGATAAATCATGCATTTGATTTAATACTGGAAGCCGCATTTAATACATCAACTTCAGTAACGCAATTAAAGCTAAATGTATTGTAAGCATGGGGAAGAAGTCATCAAGGAAAAACCAATTATATTACCATTACGCAATCAAGTCTCAGATAAAAATTTTCTATTAAAATCATCTGGATCTTCAGTGAAACAAAACTTTCTAGAGGAACCAATTATGAATAGAGAGATTGACATTTACAATGAATGAGAAATATTTTTTCTTCTCTCGACAGATGGCATCACTAACTTATCTGATGAGGATCGAAATGGGTTCCATAAAACTGTAAGTGGTATCGTTTCCATAAATGTATGATCATTGCGCGACTGAATCAAGTATTAAATTTTTTTTTGGAAAACCAAGTACAATCCCTACGCCTAGCACGTTTGGTGACAACAGACACCAGCTTTTCATGAAAATAATTGATCACATTAATAACAAATTCAATTCCTATAAGAAAAATGTTCATAACAGAGTTCTAATGGCCAAAGAAGAAGGAACTGCAAAAATATATGCGAAATGTAGAAGCTGGGGTGTATGTAACCCAATTGTATGAAAATCAGTTTTCCAGTGGGAAAATTATCCTGAGAGTGTTTTCTGAATCGGTCCTAAAATGGCCATTCCTCTTTGTTTACAAATATATTGTCGAATATAGTGACGTATGTAGAGGGGATTTAAGTATTACAACTGTGGAAAGTTTTAATTAGTTTTTATTGCCTGTAATTAGTAATTGCAATGTGCGTATAGGATGGGGAATTGGGTGAAGTGCAAGAATAAATTTTAGAACCTGAGACCTGAGGCTTTCTGAGCGGAGGAGAATAATTCCTGAGGTCGTCTAGAATTTGAATTATTTATATAAATTATAATTTCATTAAACTAATAAAATGGAAGGAATCATATTATGATGTTACGGCCCCAAAGTACTACAGGCACCCAAAAAAAGGGAATTTTCGTTAAATAGCATTTGTAATGAAAGGAAGCTAACTATACTTAACTTTTGTTCTGTCCACTTTGTGTTCTGAGTTCAACTCGAGGTGCTGTATTCATTTTTCAATTACAGATTGTTGGTCGCGAGTGGCTGCATACGGTTGCCATAGCACTCCCAGTTCTAAACTACTGTTGGTGGAATGTGGCACTATCGACCTTGGGTTGGTGATTACGTCTGCTACCTTGTATCATGAAGGCTAAACAACTGAAATAATAACTTCAATCGTCCCAGGATACACAAGCATATCACGAACAGCATCTGGATTCTATTATTCTATGACAACAGGGAATGGAGATAAGCTCAGTTATCGCGTACCTTTATTGGGCAAAGAATAAAAGAAAGCTTACCTGGAAGTCTTTTACTGGACTGGGCTCCACCACGATACGTTAGGCTATTGTATTTTGCACAAAAGGAAAATATTGTCACGACTCATATAAACGAAGGGGGTACGCTCATACATTTTCGTTTTGGTTGGAAAATAAGTTAAGTTGTTAACCGAACCAAACTTAGGCAATCGTTGATTGAATTTCGAAATTTCAATATGGATCATATCCAGGCCTTTTCCCGAGTAAACTGTCCTCAGAAGGGGAAGTGAGGTCTAGCCTAAATATCCCGAATTATAGAATAAACTTTATGGTTTTGATGATTTGTGCGATAGCGGGGAACAACTGCAACCCAAAATCAAGGCCCAATATATATAATTTTTGCTCCAAAGCCCCGGAAAGAGAAATTCAAGCGATGTGAAAGTAATTGTCAAAAAAATCTTTCACTGCCGAAAAAAAGCAATTTCCAAGCAATTAATAATTTTTCTGGCTAAGCCAGAATGAAATTAAAATCTAAAAAAACCTTTTATGAAGGAAAATTAAAAATATAATTTTTCCAAATTATATTAATTGGAAACCATCATGATGAAAATTGGGAAATTTTGGAAGCTATTTTTCAATAAGGTGCAAAAGTGATAAATAAATCGACTGGGGTAGATAGGGGACAACTTTTCAAACAAAGCAGAGCATCCAAGGCAAAAAGTTTGAACAAAAGGAAAATAATATTTTAAAAAACCTTAAAGTGAAAGAAAAAGTTTTGATAAGTTCTAAAACAGGAAAAAAAGAGATAAGTTTGGTTTTTTTGTTAATAACATAACCTTTAGTTCTAGATCATTCTCTTCATTTCTTTAGTTTGGTTTTCTTTTATTTCAAATTACCATAGATGCCTATCCTCATCGGCAAACTCGGCAGTAATTAGCTCGACAAATTGACATCTTGTTTTAGTAGAAATTAAATTAACTGATCTTTTGCTAATATTTTTTTTTAATTGATTTTTTAATTGATTGTTTGTTTTTTACCATTTTCTTTGTTTGCCGAGCTTGCGTAATTCCTCTCTCTTTCTCTATTATTTAATTTCGGCTGAGTTCGTGGACTCAGAAAACCACGTAACACCCAACATATTTATTTTTTTTTTAAAATTTTGTTTTAAGTGGTATATGTATGGTATGAAATAAAGAAGAACCTACCCCTCATCTGAGCTAGTTCTGTTACCCCTCAAGTGGTGGTGACAATGACTTAAAATGTAAATATTTTGTTAAGGTTTTGCGAAGTACAGATGAATCTGCATAAGTTGAATTTTTTTTAGAATAAACGCTATTTTCAAACCTACATAATTTTCATATTTGTGTATATACATCAACAAATAAAGCGCAATGTAATTTTATCTATTTCATGAATTCTTCATAGCTTTCAAATACAGGTCTCAAGCAATGAATTTAAGTATTACATTTTTATATTCAGCAAAACGGTTGGAATTTTCAGTACACTCAGAAGAATATAATTTTGCCTAGAGTCTACATAAGACTTCGTCTAGTTTGGTTAAATGCTTCTTTTACACATAAAAAACTAAATCAGTCTTTTTCGAAAATTTTGTTGGTGCAAATAGTAATCTACAGATTCGAGCTTTGGTGTTCAATAGATTCTACATTGGAAAGAAAAGGTGGAATAAGGTTTAATTTAATGCCATTATTCGTTATGTGCATAATTTCTGACGCTGTGACTTTGCTCCTCGCAAAGTCCGGACAAGTACACAGAAAGCGCTTCGTTGTCTCAGATTGTACTTCCAGACGAACAGATACTCATCGCGGTATTGCTCCTATTACAAATGTAGCAGATATACCACAAATTTCATCTAAAACATGTAAAAAAGCTAGAATTGATCTAAGACCAATTTTTATGAGACCCCTAGACGAATGTTCGTTTGTAATTTCGTATGGTCACACCCATCTCCGCAAGTTTGATTTTTGAAGCGGTTTTTCGCATATATCTTTAGAACGGTTCGTCTGACAGCAAAATCTTAGATCTTTCTATGAAAATGTATGTGGCGTTCTTTTATGTATCTTTTATTTAGCGGACCAAAAGAACACAGCTATATATAGCGAACCCGCACAAATGTTTTTCATTCGATACGGGAAGCTTGCCCTGCATTAAAATTGTGCAGGTCAGTTTAGTTGTTCTTTGGAGTCTTTTAATGTCTAAACTGTGTTGTATTGTTTCTACCACATTTTATCTTAATCTTATATACTTTTTGCCTGGAGTCTGCTACGCACTATACCTTAATTGGGGACATCACTGACACAGGGCTGTCAGAAACTCCTATCTTTGTTAGATGAGCGTGAAGCGAGCTGTGGCCAGTGATAAGGCCAACCACAGTTCTGCATTGTTTCCTTCTGAGCCCTACGAGAAAATCGGTGAAATTCCCATTAGGCCCATCTAGAAAAGTTTTGTTCACCTCCAACTGCTCAGGTTCAAACATTTCTCCTTATGCTTCATACGAACATCTAATTTGATTAGAGATCCGATAACTGAGGTGGCAGCGGCGGGTTTCGGTCAAAGGACATGGGGAACCAGAGCCAGCATCTGACTCCTTATAGAAAATAGATAATCAAATTGCTGCACCTTAAAATTAGGTAGGGTAGTCTGTATTCATTCTAATGGTAATAAAAAGGTATTTCCATTTATGTTTTTATTTCAAAGAAAATTCTTCAAGGCTTAAAGTTTAATTGTCTAATTCCCTTGATTTTTCATTCTTTAATCATTAAACTTAACGAGAATTTGTCTCTGTGGATAAGATTTATTAACCACATTTTGTTTTAGCTTAACTTAAAATAAAATTAAGATAGAATAGACAATACCTTTCCTAACAGCTATATCCGAATTTCCATACTATTCGTTTTCTAGGATCTACCATTCAAACACTTGTGATGGAAACTCCTTGATTTCCCAACCAGGCAGTCCTGAAAATTGGCATTTGTCCTCAGATTTCAGTCTCTAATGCTCTTTAATTGCTGCTGTTGTATTAACGTCATGTGCGGTTTTCTCCAAATCCGGTTGAGCCTACCAAGGTGAAGATGCTTCGACTACATGTCTTACTAACTAACGGAATTTTTGTAGATTTTTTATAAATAATTTTTCGTTTTCTTATTTATTCCGAAGCACATCTATTGATTACAATTGAACTAGCAACTCCTGTATTTTTGTATGTAACTATAAAACTTAAATACAAAATATCCCCTAAACTTAATTTTCTTCTTGCTCACTTTGTTTTAGTTGGTGGCAGTTGATGCTATCCAATCTTAGTTATTCTGACTGCAAGTTTGAAGCCGTGAAAATCGCACCTTCTTCGTTGAATGAAATTTTGTGGAATTTACAGATATATAATTATGCACATCTAGATTTAAGTTAAATAACTGCGGGAAATTATACTCGGGTCGATGGAAAGTTAGAATGAGAAACGTAAGAGCTCAAATTTCACTTAACCTCGCTAAGGAAGCTCTCAATTTAATCTAGTTTTCTTGAAGGTGTCTTGTCACCGATGGTGGGTTGGATATGTATGAAAATTGTATGCAGCTTTGTGCAACCGCAACTATATCGTAGGAATTAATTAAGCGGCTTATAAAGTTCCTCTTGTCGCAGTTGTAGTGAAAATCTAGTTTGAATTAAAGTCATATTCTGATTTCAGCATTTTAATTGAATAAATTTTATTCTAAAGATTTCTGGTATTTCTGCAAATTAGTTTTAGATTAGGGTAGAGGTGTCAGCTATAATGTTACCATTGTTATCAGATTTTATTATTTGCTGTTGGGGTTTTTGTCTATCTTAAGAGTATTTTTGCATATAATTGGACCAAATTCGAGGTGATAGGTATATATTGTAGAAAATTTTTTCCTATATTATCTTTTCCGCTTCTATCGTGGGGTAGAGGTGGGTCCTGCATTTTCGGGAGTTTGCCGCGTGAACTTTGGAGTTGACTTACGGCTTGGCCGAGCGATTGCTAGCTCGACTCAGCCGAATAGGAAAGGAAATTGTAGATTTCCTTTAGTTCGCACACGCTTCCTCAATATCATGTAAAATTAGCTATTATAGCAAATAGTTCTTTATCGATGTCTGATTACAGTATGGGGAATTTAAAATAAAATACTGAGTTCTTTAGTATTTTGGATTAATTTACAAATGAGGGGTATAAAATCAAACCCAGCAATCTCCAATTTTGAAAAAATGAGGTAATAGCGTATTCTAGATAACACAGTTAATTTAAATTCATGTGACTAAATTTAAATTTCATCTACTTCATGTTGAAATTTAAGGGAAAAGATTGCATATCAAATCAAAAACCGCAATATTTTTATAAGTGCGTAAAACAAACATAGCAGCCTCCATAAAAGTGGAGATTGCTTGTTTTGAAGTTGAACGTTCAATATTATAAGGTGATCGAGAAGGATTTTACTGGTTTTGATATAGGCTCCAGTTATTGTATTTACTTTTTAATTTACTGTTATTGTGAGCAAAATTTCGTTAACTTTTGACTCGGCATTAGTTTGGAATTTCGTTCTTCCTTGTTAGTACATATTTGGAATTTTCGCAGTAAAGACCTGTGTAGCTTAGTAACTTTAGTCATTTTTTATTTGGATTTTTTGTACAAATGTAAGTTAATCCTGCACCAGTTAGCCTTAAAAAAGCCAGGAAAAAGGTTGCACAGCCTGATAAGTGGAAAGTTAATGTTGCGAAAAAAGAAAGGTAAAAGGATATTTACTACCGCTATAAATTCTTTTCTAAAACGAGTTGAATATAATATAGATACTCCAGTAAGGAAAAGCCCAAATTACCCAGCTGTATAACATTCCGAACAAGATTCGCCAAGATGCGTTATTATTAAAATTTTGCTCACCTGGATTGGTGATAAGAAGAGGACCCACGAATGGAAATCATTCTGCAAAAAAGTTTCACATAAAATACTGTGTTAGAACAGTTAGTACCGGTTTGCCAAAAAGCTTTCCTCAATATTTTAAATATTAAAAGATACCGAGTAGAACATATTTTAACAAAGTTTGCGGAAATTGGAAGTTCACCCTCTGAAGGTCGTGGTGGCGATCGAAAGGCAGCCCTTTTTTTAGACAAAAGAAAAGGGGTTATAAGTTTTATCGGGAAACTGACATGTGTTGGCGCTCATTTCTGCCGCAGTGCTACTTCTACACGAAGGTAATTTTTATATAGCACTTTTAATAAACATTATAAAATTTATTTAACTATATACAGATACTTACCGTCAGAACTAAGCATCAACAAGCTTTGTGAAATGTACAATGCACAATCACCTACCGAATGTAAGGTCAAGCCATGTCTGTTTCGGCTAATATTTAATCGAAGTTTTAACTTGAGATCTGGATCACCACGGACGGACGTTTGCTCAAAATGTCTTGAATATGGAGAGAAGATTAAGACAGAGAAAGATGAAGTCAAGCAATCGGAAATAAGCACCGCGTTGCAAATTGATAAAACTCGGGCCAGAGCATTTTTTTCCTTATTAAAAGATAACAATCCTGAAATTGGACTACTTTCTTTCGACTGCCAAAAAAATTTAGCTATGTCGAAAATACCCGACCAGCAAGTCTACTATAGTAGACAACTATATTTATACAACTTTACCATCGTTGAAGGGCCATCGGGATCTCCTCTGAATAAGGATAATGTTACATCCTTTTTGTGGACAGAAGACGACTTTCGGAATAGTTCAAATGAGATCGCATCCGCTGTATTTCACAAGTTAAACAGCCTTAATTTGACTGGGAAAATTAGAGTAAGATTGATGGCTGATGGATGTGGAGGTCAAAATGAAAATTCAAACATGATTGGAATGTGTTGCTTCTGGCTGTTGAAAAAAGCTCCCTCGCATATAACTCAACTGGAGTTAATTTTTCCGATCGCTGGTCATTCCTTCTTCCCTGCTGATAGGGTGTTTGGGAATATCAAGAAAGAATTGAAGAAGAGGGAAATTATTAAAAATCCTGATAAGTATGTAGATGTTATATCATCATTTAGCACCGTTCTTAAACTTAGTAGAGATTGTACGGTGTTGGATTGGAAGCAGGCAGTGCACGAAATCATTAAACCACCTGCATGTTGGCATTTCAAATTTGGACTATGTAAGCGATATTTTTTGAAAAAAGCGAGAACTGGGCAAATATGTATATTGATTCAGGGCGAACTTTACTATATGAATCGATATGGCTGTTTTAGGAGAATCACGAAGAAGGGTAAGACGATTTCGATGATGTCTCCGAGTAAAATAAATATGTTCGTAGACGTGAAACTTAATCAATTGAAAATAAAGGATGTCGAGAACCTCTTAAATAAACATTGGGGAGAAAATTGGAGATCCAATACTGAACTGAATTTCTTCCAACGTATTATAGACTATGAAGCTTTTGCCGGTAAAATTGCTGATACTGAAAATAGTAGGACTGAAAACGAGCTTTGTGAGGGCCAATTAGACGAAATTGTTTCAACGTTTCAATAAAAATATTTTGTTATTATATATATTATATATATTTTTGTATTTCCTTTTATCCTATTATTTCTTGGGTTCTCGCATTTTCCATTGTCATTACAAAGCCAGCAACCTCCGTCTTACTTAATTTCGAAGTCCTCAAAATACACCCATAAATTTCAAATATAGCAAAATCCAAAAATAAAACGGTTATAGTACTTAAATTTTTAAATTTTTGGGTTCAAATTTTTAATAAAAGTCATTCTACTATGTGTATCTTGACTAGGAATCGCAAAAAAGCTTGAAAATGTTGTCAGTATTCGACTACACTTTTTTGCTAAATAACTCGAAACCTAAAAAAGTGGAGTTTGCTGGGCTTGAAATTAGCCCCCTCAATTCAGAACCTCACTCCCCGACAAAACTTGCTTGCTTACTTCTAATCGCGCTTCTTCTTTTCTTTCAAAAACAAAGCATGGCCGCCTACACTAAGAATTTTGGGCTTCGTGGCTTACTTCATTTCTAAATTTTAAAACCACCTAGTACCATCTGTCTTTAATTTAAATTTTTGAAATGATTTTTACTTGCTGTTACATTTTGAATATACGTTTCTATCTAAGTTAACTTTAAGTTCAGATTATTTCAATAGGGTGCGTTTTGATAATTCGTTTAATTCTTGGTACAAGTCTTTATGTGCCAAATTTACGTTACTAACTCTGATTTTCCTTATTTGTCGGAATTCTATTTACTTCTATTTTCGGTTCGTTAAAGGTGAAGATTTTTCATTGACATCCATTTTCATAAATGCCAAATTACTTATTGATTTCGACTTTCCCATATTTGTCGAAAGCTCTATTTAGTTTTATTATTTTTTTCAAAGTCGTCGGAGTTTTTTAGCATACTGATGAAATACTCGCTTTCATATTCATCTCGTGTCAATCTAGTTCATTGCTAAGGTCAGTTGGGGTGTTTATGCGAGGGGAGCTAGGTATCGCGCGAGTTATTTCCCGAACGATTATTCACACAAAAAATAAAATAAAGTAACACCAATTTAAGCTTTTTTAAGATTTATTTAAATACGTCTCGAATACAAATTTTATCTCCGACTACACCTCGGTCAAGAACAGAATCAAAACTAAACTTTCTTGTTTAAGCTTTTCGTACTTCACTCTACAAAAAATGATTACATGGGAATTTTAAAAATGAATTTAATGCAATATGATATTCCTAGACTGTGAGAAAATGCAAAGTCTTTGGAATTTAGATTTTGTGAGAAAATGCAAGTGTTACAATTATCTACGTTAAAGAATTAATTTCGGAAATGAGGTAAGTGATTTATTCGAAAGGTGTAGCGGATGTAACCTAATACTATGTCGATTATAATGTTGGGGATATAACTCCTCCCTCCTTAGAATGAAGCGAATGAAGCGAATGAAGCGACGGCCACATAAGCGGAGAATTTTGGATTACAGGTGGTATGGTCCCCATTGTGTTGACGATGACGTCATGCCGATTTTCTCGTTGGTTTCTTCCCTCTACAGTAAATCGTTTGAAATATTTAAAAATTCCATAGATGATGATCCCGATGGTCAATATTCCTGTCGATGAATACATAAACGTTTTTGAATCTCTGGTTTGTTTATCTAAGAGTTGGACGGTCTTTATGTTTTCTATGGTCCAGTTGGTTAACTTGCTGAGGTTAGGCTTCTTGCTGATTTCTGTATGATTTATTTTGTTGTATAATGTTGAAATAATTTGAACTGAGTCCCAAAAGGTTGCGGATGTGCTGCCGTATTGAATGTTGTGGATATCTATCGTACAATTACTGAAGTGGATAAGCGAAACTCCTCTCAATATTCTATTTGTATCATTACAGGTTGATTTCATGGCTATTTCATTGTCGGCTATTAGTAGTAGATAATCGGGTTCCAGCAACAGTACTTCTTCTTCTATGGTTTTCTCTATTAATTTACAATGTGCTTCAACATTAGTTAAAATATTTGGAATGCATGTGTCAAATCTATTTTCCTTTAATTCGCTTTCTTTGCAATATCTTATTCTTTCTATTAATAAGCATGGCTCGTCCATGTATTGATGTTTATACTCATTTATTAAGAGGAAAGGGGATTGCAAATTTATGGTGAAGCTGCTATTAATTGGCAATTCTTTCAAGTGGAAAAATGAAAATGTGTCAGGATAAAAGGTAGGGATGTTTATTACGAAAATTATATTTGAAGCATTATAATACGCTTGTAGTTCCAATAACTCGTATATGTTCTCATCGGATATGACTTCTACTACTTGATTTTTCAAAATATTTTGTATATAGATTAACTCTTCAGGGTGAAGAATATGTTTGGATATTACATTTAATTTGGCTAAGACTATTGATTCCGAAATTTCTTTCAAATGCTCGTTTAATAAATCTATGTCATAAATTAATTGATTGAAATACTGGTTGATATAAAACATTTCGTCAAGATTTGCTATTTTATTTTGAAAACTAATGATATATTCCCCTAAGTTTTCTTGCTGTTTATTGATATGTTCTGTAATGGTATTGAATCGTTCGGTCATCTTTTCATTAATTCCGATATGTCTTTTTATTTCATTATTCAAATCGTGTTCGTTAAACTTAAGTGCTTCTAATTGTTTATTTATTTCAATGCAATCGTTGTTATCCATGTTACCGGTTATTGTTTTAATTACGGTCCCTAGACCGTCAATCAATCCCCTTTTTACCTTGTATTTTGGTTTTATTAGTTCTAAATTATTAGCCAATATATCGTATTTTTTTCTGAGAGTTGTAATTGTTGGGAAGTATTTTTCGTTTTTCACTTCATGAATGAAACTTTCCATATTTTTATAAATCAAATCAACATTCTCTTCATATGCCGTTACGTTAATTATATGTACCAACCTTGAATATTCCTTAATTATCTTGGCGTTTTCTAATTTTAATGGCAACAATCCCTGATTATTACTAAGATCGTGAATTTCTAGCTTCTGTTCGGTGGAGAGCCCAATGAACCTGAAAGTTTACGTTTACTTTTAATCTTTTGCTTATGTACCTTTCTTCTTTTAGTATCTACAGTAATTTTATTGTTACTTGTTACTTTATGCTCACTAAATCTATGGGCTAACTTGTTTCTTCTATCATCTAATTCAAAAATCCTTTCATTTGGTTCGAAATCCGGAGGGTCCTTTCGTGTTTTATTAAACCTATCTATAGTTTTCTGTTTATAACTGAGACTACGCTGATGGACTAATTTAGCTAACGTTTCATACTGTTTTGTATGTTCTCTCAAGTAATCTTCTTCTGATCTCGGGGATTCCTCAGTAGGGAATGGTTTGGACTGATTATAATGTCCGGTTATCAATTCAAATGGAGTTAGTTTAGTAACTGAGTGAATAGAATTATTGTAAGTTATTACGGCTTCGTCTACAATTTCACCTATGGGTCTTTTATTGTTTTCGCTATAAATAATTCTTACTATTTCGGTTAGTGTTGAGTGAAACCTTTCTACTGGTGAATTACCTGTAGAGTTCTTTGCACATGTTGTGTGAAGATTTATACTGTATATTTTAAGGAAGTCTCTGAATAATGTAGAGACAAACTCGGCGCCGTTATCGGTTACGATACTTTTGGGTACACCGTGATGCGAAAAGAAGTGCTTAAGTGATTTGATAAGGTTAATACTATTTCTGGCAGTAAGGAGATAGACGCTAGCGAATTTACTAAATTTATCGATTATCGTTAAGAAATTTTCCTTATGAACAGAATAGACATCTAAATGTAAAATTTCCAGGGGTTTACTGGGGGTTTCTGTAAATTCGTATTTTAAAGGTTGTCTATTTCGTTCGTATTTGTATTTTTGACATGTATCGCAATTATTTATTATTTTAGTTATTTAATTTTTCATTTCAGGGAAATAGTATTCGCGTTTAAGATGCTCGAAAGTTTCCAGTATACCTCTGTGATTAGATTTTTTATGATAGTCGTTTATAATCTTTTCCTGTAGATCGACTTCTACAACATCTTGTACTTTAACATTACAACGTACGATTTTCATTCGACTATTGGAGAAATATTTTGAGTAAATTAGTTGAACAATTTTAAACGTATTATCATTTGTTAGGATTCCAGTTGTTTTTTTCGGGTTTATGTATTTCTTAAAAATATCTATCATCACTGCTTCTTCGTTCATATCTCCACGTTTAATAGTGAGTCTACGCTTGTTGTTGAAAAGAATGTCAGTCGACGTCTGAGGTTTGTTTGAGTTCTCTACGTTCTCCAGTATTATCTGTTCAGAAAATTCGTTTAGAGATCTTTCGGATATATGTATGCCATCGTTTAAGTCTTCCTCTGCAGAATGGATGGTGGAAGCGGATTCTAAATCATCCACATTGTTCTGTGTGGATTCATTAGTATTTATTTCAATACGAGACAATGCATCCGCGTTAGTGTTCTGTTTACCTTTTTTATATATAATCTCATAGTCGAACTCCTCCAATTTCAACCTCCAACGGACTAGTTTAGAGTTAGGTTCCTTCAGAGAAAATAACCATGTTAATGGTTTATGATCGGTGATAATACGAAATTTTCTACCAAATAGATAAGGACGGAAATACTTCGTCGCCCAAATGATAGCTAGAAGTTCTTTCTCTATGGTACTATAGTTTTGCTCAGATTGCGTTAAGGTTCGGCTTGCAAAACAGGTAGGCTTATCCGATCCTATTGGTCCTTGTGATAGTACGGCTCCCAAGGCAACGTTATTCGCGTCTGTCGTCAAATTAAAAGGTTTAGAGAAGTCGGGATATTGCAGAAGAGGATCATTGCATAATAAGTTTTTACAAGTCTCAAAACATTCTACGTATTTTGAATCTAATTTTATTTCTTGGTTTTTTCGTAAGCAGCTAGTCATTGGTTTAGTAAGGGTAGCAAAGTCCTTGATGAATTTTCTATAATATCCGAGTAGACCCAAGAAGGATTTGATCTGTTTCTGATTTTTCGGTAATGGAAACGACTTTATAGCCTTTATCTTATCGGGATTGGGTTTAACCCCATCAGGACTGACTATGTGTCCGAGAAAAGAGATTTCTTTATGCAAAAATTCGGATTTGTCGAGTTGAACCTTAAGATTTGCTTGCCTTAGTTTTTTGAAAACAGCTGTTAAATTCTCTAAATGTTCTTGGAGAGATGTTGAAAATACTATTATATCGTCCATATACACGAGACATATTTTACCTTGTAATTCGTGTAGGACGTTATCTATTACACGTTGAAAAGTAGAGGGGGCATTTTTAAGCCCAAAAGGCATTCGAACGTATTCATAATGCCCATGGTTTACAGTAAAGGCTGTTTTGGGAATGTCTTCGGGTCTGACTTCAATTTGGTGAAATCCCGAAGCAAGATCTAGGGTGCTAAAATACATACATTTGCCAAGTTTATCGAGGATATCTGTGATATTCGGTAGAGGATATCTGTCATCAACTGTTTTTTCATTAAGTTTCCTATAATCCACTACTAGTCGCCATTTTTGAATGCCACTGGCATCAGACTTTTTTGGCACTATCCAAATAGGTGAGGACCAAGGGGAAAAACTAGGTCGAATGATACCTTGGTCTAGTAATTTATTAATTTGCTTATGAACCTCTTCCTTGTGTATCTCTGGAAATCTATAGGATTTAGTATAAATTGGCAGGTCGTCTCTTGTTTGAATACTGTGCTTAATTTGATTGGTGAATGACAAATTTTGTCCTTCTTTGAAGAAAACATCTTCAAATTGTTTGCATAATTTTAATATAGATTTCCGTTCTTCATCATTCAAATGATCTACTCGTATTAAATCCCGTATATCCGAATCTATGCTGCTCTTATCTTGACTGATCAAGAAGTTATGTATTTCTAGAAACTGACTTTGATCTAATGGATGTACCTTTATTGGTGGTTCTGTGAAGAATGATTGTGAGGAATTTGAGAAATTTATTACCTCTATAAGCGAGTACCAATGTTTCGCTTGATATATTCCATCCGAAATCATAAGATTATCTTTTATGATTGTCGGTCTGATAAGTATGCTACCTGACTGTACATCAACTGGTAAATTAACAATCATTTTACTACGTGGAGGAACTTCATAAATTTTCGACCTATAGTTTGGTTTATAGATTAAAGGTATTGTGACACTTTTAGTTTCTAGAACTGATCTGTTAAAATCTAATTTTATTCCTAATTCTTTCATCATTTCTAATCCGATTAACCCGTCGAAATAGTTATGGAATTTGAATAAGATAAATGATAATTTCTTATTTGTCTTAAATTCTTCCATCCCATTGAGAGTAAATTTTTTATCTATAAAATGGGTATTGAAAACAGTTTTTATTTCTACAGGGTTTATATTTTCAATAAGATTAGGGTTAACAAGCTCAGGCCTAATAAACGACATATTACTACCGGTGTCTATGAGGAATTTTAATAGGGTATTATCAACGGATCCAATGTGAATATAGGGTAAAAGGAAGGACTGGTGGCTGTTTATATCAAGATATCCAATTTGATCTCCGAGGCGATTTACCGAAAATTTCGATCATCGATTTCATTATTTGAATTTTGCTGATCCCAATTGTCTAAGTTTGGGTAGTAGTCTGCAGGGCAATAATTAACTTCGTTGGGTAAATTCACTTGACTTTCCTCTGATTGCTGTAGTTGCATAGAAGATGTGTTTTTATTCCCGGATTCAACATTATACAGTTCCTCTGCAATAAATTTTGGAAAATTGGTTGGTCTAGAGAAATTGTGATTATTATTAGGTCGAGTAGGAAATTTGTTTGTGTTTAGATTAGTATTTCCACTTGAAGTATCCATAGGCTCTGGGCGTGAATTAAAATTTTGATGATTTGCTTGGGAATTTGTATTCTGATGGAAAAAATTAGGCCGGAATTTTTGCTGTGATGACTGAGAATTGAATCTTGGAGTCTGATATGAATTAAATTTTGGAGACTGGTAAGAAAAATTTCTCGGAGGGTGATTCATGAAAGTTCCTGGAGGCGAATTATAATTAGGCTTTATTTGATTTATTTTATTATGAGTTCTGTGTGGGACAGAGGGTTTTATTGGGACCGAATTTTTTACATAGTAAGTATTTTGCTCCTGTAAGCAATAATTTAGCGCTTCGCATAACTTACTCGGTCTCATTGCTCTTATGGTAGAACCGAAAGGTTCTCTAAGTCCACATAAAAATGTATTAAGGCACATTTCTTCATATAATTCTTGTTTGGCTTTTATCACATTTTTATCTTTTTCATGAACTTTTATATGATTCACCATAGTAGAAAGAATATCGATAATTTTTGAATAAAACTGCTCGACCGTGTCCTGGCTTTGACGTAACAAATGTAAATCGCGAATTAAACTAGTTTCATTTCGTTTATCAGAATAATGAACTATTAAATTATTTTTAATTTCTTCCCATTTAACAGGCGTCCCATACATATTAAGGACTTCGTTTGCCTGTCCAATTATTTTATTTCTAATTGCTCGTAGAATTAACGTAGCGTAACTTGTACCATCTATTGATGTCATTAGCCCCAAGATCTCTTCAACATTTTCTATAAAATCGTAAAGTGTCCTAGGGTTTCCATCAAACGACGGTAAGTCTTTCACTGCGTCTGGAATTCTGAGGTTATTGAAAAGTTGATTGATATCTGTATTAGCCATAATTTTAGTTAATGGTTCACCAGAATTCTCTAGATTTTTTAATTCAAAATTTTTTATATTAGAATCACTTAAACTTAACAAACAAATACCGTTAACCGCGATATCTACAAGATTTTCTGTTTCGTTTTCAACACTTTTAACCTCTAGGTTATCAAATTTAATTGGACTTTCTATTATTAATTCACTCACTTTTTCTAATTCACTAATTTCACTAGAATATTTTCCTGGGTAATTATCGTAAACACCGTAAACCGCGGTAGATTCGGAACCAATAATCTTATTATCTAATTCGTCTTCTGAGTTTGATTCTTCTCTAATTATATTGGTTTTATAATAAAAGTTAATTGCCTTGAGCTTTGAATCTCTACGTTTTATTGGATGGGACATAAGGAATAAAAATGAGTAATAAAAATCAAATAGGACTTACCATACAAAAATAATAAGATTTCTAAATTCCATTTCAACCTTTTTTTCAAACAAACCAGAGATGTCGGAATAATTATGTATGTGCTAATGATGATGAATATTATTTGAAGATATTGTGGTGATTCGATCGGTTGTATAGGTTCTCCAAAAGCCAAAGGATAAAAATCCACCACTGATGACTGTTCGAATGTGCTTTGAATCCAGTGTTATCAGGCTAATTCACAAAATGTCGATATTCTCTCGACACGAAATAATTAATTCCACAGAAAACCACTGTTTAATTAAATTTTCGGAACTTAGCAACACGACAACTTTTTATTTTTGGATCCTTTCTTAGGATCCTACCGACTGCGCCAGTTATTTCCCGAACGATTATTCACACAAAAAATAAAATAAAGTAACACCAATTTAAGCTTTTTTAAGATTTATTTAAATACGTCTCGAATACAAATTTTATCTCCGACTACACCTCGGTCAAGAACAGAATCAAAACTAAACTTTCTTGTTTAAGCTTTTCGTACTTCACTCTACAAAAAATGATTACATGGGAATTTTAAAAATGAATTTAATGCAATATGATATTCCTAGACTGTGAGAAAATGCAAAGTCGTTGGAATTTAGCTTTTGTGAGAAAATGCAAGTGTTACAATTATCTACGTTAAAGAATTAATTTCGGAAATGAGGTAAGTGATTTATTCGAAAGGTGTAGCGGATGTAACCTAATACTATGTCGATTATAATGTTGGGGATATAACTCGCGCAATTGTAAGATTGATTTGGGGTTCACTATGGTTAAGTATCTATCTTTCTGCGCGGAACAGTTGATAAAAATGCCAACTTCAGAAACATGTAAACAAGTCTTGAAGGAGGAAACAGGGAAGTTTCCGTAGAAGAACTGGACAAATTTAGTTAACCTAATCATAACAAAGTTTATTAAATGGCAGAGGCAACTCAGGAATAGCTCGTTAAATGGAGAAACGAATTAAAAAATTGCACTGTTTTCGCCGCGTATGGAAGGAATTTCTGAACAAATGTGAACTATTAGCAGAAACTGGCCAAGAGGATATAAATTTAAGCTTAATTTCTTTCAGAAAAAAACCACTTTAAGGATTTTGCTAATAAAATAGATTTAGGACTTGTCTATACTTCCTGTGAACAAATTTTAACTCTAAGGAGGCAAAACGATGACGTGTTTTTTTTTTATCGATTAGAATTTGATCAGCAGACTTTCATCTTCTTTGCTGTTCTCTTCACAGAATACCATCATCAGTTGGAAGATTCCCCTTTACCGGAAAATTTGTATGCATTTTTAAAACTTCCATTAAAGCAAACAACGTATTTGATCATTGCTGTTCGATGCTTAAATCTTTTCTTCCAAAAATATGACAAAAACTGTAGAGATAATAGCTTCTTGAAGTGTACTTCCGTAAGTAGACTCGTGTTTATGGAATACGCGGGGAAAAGATATATCCGACAATAACACACAATGAAGCATCATATTCCACAACAATAGAATATTTCTCAAGGTCTTACTTTGTAAAAAAAATTTGAGGATATTTTGAATGAGAGCTGCTTAACCCCGGAAAATCGCTGTAGTTTCTGATATGTTTTTACACAATTTTCGGAACAAATATACTTCCAGTCTCTTATAACCCACTTGAGCGAAAATTACTTTAGCTCTGACCTGAATGCACAACTAGAGATCTATAAATTGGCCGTGGAGTGCTTACAAAATTCGTCAATAAATCTAGGTGTATCGTTAGTATTTTTTCAAAATTTATATCAAAACACGTGTTCGTTACTTGTGCCAATTTTAGGTACTCGATTTTGGGAAAGTTTCCTGTGTAGTAGTGTGAATTGCAGTTTACGAATGGGAATTGAAAAGTTGGGGAAATGTTTAAAATCAATAACTATATCACATCCGGAACAGATGAACGCTGGGAATGGAAAAATTATAAAAATAATACGCAGTGCGCCGGCCACTAACATAACAGAAAGAATTAACAAAGACTAAAAAGGAGGAATCAGGATTGAAGGCTCAAATCGCACCGAATTTTAGACAAAGAGTGACCGTTGAAGGGGAAAAGTGAAGAGCAGGGTAAGTGGTTCTTTTATATGCAGCAAGATTACTCATTGTTATTTTGAAATAGGTTGATTGATTCCCCCTTGTCACCATATGACCATAAGAATAAAATATAATATTAAAATAAAGATTATTTATAGTTGTTTTTACTACTCTTCCTCAGTTTTACCACCGAAAATAATTGCGAGAAGTTAGTTAGTAGAATTTTTCGTCCTTTTGGCGAAGAATTTTTGTGAGGATAGGTTATTTAAAACACTTAAAGGCTGAATTACAATGGACGCAACGGAATGCAACGGAACGGAGAGAAATGTCAAAATAATTTGCTTTTTATATTTCTCAAATGGATCTGCGCACAGTGGACGGAGAAAGTCGCAATTGTACGCAAAAAGTGTGATAAAATCTGAAATTTATGCAACAGGACGGACGAATATAATCTCAAAATAGTGTTAATGGCTTTTTTATCTTGCTCTTGCGATAGATATATATGAAGATTTAAGTATGTAATAAAATAAACGAAAGCAACATGAAGAAATGTGAGTAGCGTTGTTAATATCTGCTGTATGGGAAAATAAAACCATTTCTAACTAAGACAATGAATTTCAATAAACTCAACAATAATTCGTTCACTGATATTTGCGTTCTTGTTTGTTTAAAATAACACTACTCAACTTTAAATTAACTTTGCGTCCATTGCAAGCAGCTAGCGTTCACCTCACTTTTCTGTGTAAATTAAACATTTCTCTCCATTCCGTTGCGTTGCGTGGCGTTGCGTCCATTGTAATTCAGCCTTAAGTGAAGTCTTCAGTAATAAAAAAAAAATCTTAATATCTTTCCTTCATGACTTAGATTTTACTACTTAAAAAACTCGTACGCTATCTGATTATTACACTACTTTCTGTGGTCAAGTAGACTTGATTGCATAAAAAGTAAGATGGTAATTACAAGCTCACTAGTACCTTTATACATACTACGTGATTCGGTTAGATAACATGTCATCTGACATCATATTCGCCATGTAACCTGCAGTGTAAACGTGCATGAATATGTCCATTGACAGGTGAGCCTAATTGTAATCTAACAAACATCCAAATAAAATCCACGGAGTTTGTTCTGTTAAAGTGAGGTGAGATGAGATCAACAAGGAATAATTTGTTTGTTAGTTGATTGGAATTTCGTGATTGAAAAATGCAAAAAAAAAAACAAGATGCGGATTTTCAATTGGAGTGGTCTAGAGCTAGTGTTGCTGCAAACTAGAACTATTCATACACATGATAAGATCAAATACCTGCGGTGACAGTATATAAGGGAGGTGGCAGGAATGTAAAAAATGCCGGCATGAAGGACATATATCAACCAAGTCCATAATGGGTTTTCTGCAGAGCTATTTAAAAATAACAAAATCAAAAAATAATCGCAAAATGGTGAGTAGCAGTAGAAACATAAATTTGGGATTGGGAACGCTTATATTCTTTTCGATGTTGATATCGACGATGAATTACAAAAGATACCAGCAGACAAAAATGTGAACTCATGTGAAGCTAAACGCAAGGGACCTACACTTCCTCGAAAGACCCGAAAATGTTTTCAACAAGTTGACGTGATCTGCTCCAGCTATACTTTAATATTTTGTTATGGTTTGATATTCCTTTGGCCATATTGGAATTGTTTTAAAAACCTTCGGTGACGCATGGTAGGGCAACCTGCTGACGAGTGGAGGGTGGATCACTTACAATTTCTTAGTTGTTTCTCTCTCTTTCTTTTGAGTGTCTTCTACAAGGTATTTTATTTTCAATTTTGTTCCGCTCGGTCCAGTTGTGCGCATGCTAAGACATGAAAGTTGTATTAAGTGGTTTTTTGGTAAGAACAGTAAAATTTTCTCTTACAACTATATTAATAATTAAAAAAAATTAATAAAATTAATAATTTAATTGTTTGATTGTGATATTAAATAATATGAAATTTTATTGTGAATCCCTGATTTCAGGATTAAGATACTACAAATGAAATATATAGACGAAATTTTATACAAAGTTGTTGCGTTTGAGTGGCGTAGGCTGGTGGATTAATGAGTGGCGATTGGGTCACTCTTGGACATATAACATTTTCCGCAAATTTGAACACTCTTTTAAGTTATTTCTTAACATGCATTCTAGCATCTTATTAAAGAATTATATTTTTATGGTATAATAATTTTGGTTTCAATTTCTGGTACAATTTTCATTATATTCCATAATTGTTTTTTTTGCACTACTCTTGAACATGAGCTGGGTGACTCTAAGCCAAGGGCGTTATCACTGGCGCATCTGAGATAGGACTAATATTTTTTATATAGTTTTGTTGAGGTGTAATTTTTCCCTTTGATTTAAGCAATGATAGAAACTAAACAGATTTTTGTACGGCATGATTAAAACAAGACTAAGAACTTATAGACGGTGTCCCCAATTACATTACATAAGGCAGATACGATATTAGTACTGCATCACTAACTGCACCATTCGTATCCACATAAGCATATACGGCGTATTGACCAGTGTCAGGAATATTATGGTATAGAATTCATTTCAGCTGTTATTAATAAGAACCATATTCTTTTCTGGCTTCTAAAATTCATATAATTTTGCTGGAAGTGGTAAAATTTGAAAAAAATTACGACAAATATTCTAATTTTTTTACTTCCTATACCACCTGTAGAGACCTGTGTGAGATTTTTGAGAACTTTTATTGTTTTATAATTCTAAATAAAAGCATAAATACAAGAGAAAAAAACAACCGCCTTGTCCGGTTTTTGAAGCCGGCGACTGCTCCTACTGCTCTTTAATTTTATTTGAAGGTTGCACTCCTAAAGTCTGGAACGAAGCGCAAAAATTAACTTTTAAATATTTAGATTTTCAGATCATCGAAAAACCAAATGTTTTTCTTTTAAAAATAAATTTTTTTCTTAAGTTTTTGGCATATTCCTATTTGATTTCATTTTGAAGGTTTTCTCAATTTTGCTTTTTCTTGATATTCTCCTAAAATTTTCTCTTTCTTGGTTTTTGAATAAACATTTAATTAACCGTTCTAAAATTGAGGTACACTTAACCAGTAGACATATTATCAAAAGACGGTAACAAACTGAATATTAGTAAATAATAATTTTTCTGTTGATATAAAAAAAAAACATCTCAAAGTCTACAATTATTTAATTAACGTTGAAGTAAAACCATCTTAGTTGAAATAACTTCCTTCGTGACTGTATCCTGCTTTGCAATTGCATTTTAAAAGTCTTTCAAATATTTTGACTTTCTCCATCTCGACTGATGAAAAATCCACCATAATTATTGTCAACTCAACATTTTTCCATTCCTAGCCTATTGCAACAACGCACTATGTATGTACATTGCAAACCCATCGCTTTGACTAACATTAGACAGAGCTATCTTCCCTGTGAGTAGCGGATACTATTATTCTGTCAGCCCAGAGATGAGTGAGGTGAAGGTGTTAATCTTGGATGCAGCTACTTCCACGTAGTGCGAGGTTGCAACCGCTGTTCGGTGGGCTTAGCATTGATTAGTGGGCTAAAAGCTGCTCCCAGCCCAAGCCAAGGTGGAACAGCATACTCTGAGAACTTCGTCGCTATTATGGGAACTATGGATTCCAGGTGACCTCCTGGTTTATGCGGTAAGGCGAATCTCTGCAGCGGGTGACAGTCTTTCTCCGCAGCTCGTGGTACTCAATATGGTTCTCAAAGGACCGTATCCGTGATCTAACGGAGGCGCAAGGCGTTCAAATCCACGTTGTGGTGAACTTACTGCCTCATATGTGCGATAGGGAAACTACATCGATCACGCTCTCTTCAAGAAATCCTTATTGTCCCGTATGACTCCGCTGTTCCACCTCCTACTGAAGAAGTAAGGCGAGCGGTTGAGAATGCGAGGCCTAATCCGCTTGGAGTTTTCATTGGTTGTTATGCGAACGCTCACCACATTGTCTGAGGCAGCTCAGACACTAAATATCGGGGTGAGCAATTGCTGGAGTTGATAACTTTAGCGGACTTGGTTCTGTTGAATCAGGGCAACGAACCAACCTTTACTACCAGCTGAAGACAAGAAGTCATCGATGTGACTTTTGACGCTTTTCCCCTGTTTTCCGGCTGATGGGTATCGCAGGAGGAGTCTCTCTTTGATCGCCGCTACATTGAATTTTGTATGGGTGTGGACCTGCTTGAGGTAGAACCATACAGGAATCGGGAAGATACCAAAGGAGAAAAAGTTTCCACGCTCGCCTCTCCGGCGGAAAAATTAGGAGTACTGCCGCCTTGGAGAATGCAGTAGGAAGGCTGCAGTCCGCTGTGACTGAGGAGTTCGAAGCTTCCTGTCCTATTAATACGGACATTGGAAGGAAACGTATGCCGTGGTGGAACGGTAGTCTTAGTAAACTCCGTAAGGCTTGCAGAAGGCTTTTTAATAAGGCCAGGGCGACTGGCTCGGAGGAAGACTGGCAGATCTACCGTTAGACTCAGAGTAATTACAAGCTTCTTGTTAGGAAATCAAAAAGACAGGCCTTTATAGACTTCTGCGGGGAGCTTGACGGCTACCGTGAACAGGTTAAGCTGATCAGGGCTCTTAGGAGTGACACGGTGACAGGCTGAGTGTTCTAAGAAGGCCAAATGGCTACTTTACGGCATCGAAGGAAGAAGCCTGTAGACTTCTTCTTTCGATGAATTTCCCAGACTGTAGGCTTGAGGAAGACCTGCAGTTGTGTTGCGAACATCCCCTACCTCTCTGCATTGATGGTGATTGGTCCATTGCTGCCAAGGTAGGTGATGTAGATAAGGTGAAATGGTCAATTTCAAACTTGTAGGCTTTTAAAGCCCCGGATCTAGACGGAATTCCGCCCGTCCTCCTTAAGGAAGAGAGCGTGGTGCTGGCCATATAAATCGCCTCCATTTTAAGGACATGTATCGCTTTGGATATGTCCCTCAGGTGTGGCGGACGGTGAGAGTTTCTTTCGGACCCGAAGAGTTTCCGAACCATAAAACTCTCCCCATTTCTTATCAAATGCCTGGTGAGGTTTGTGGATGAATTTATCAAGGTAGTAGCCCTAAAGACTTCTCCCTTAAACACCTCACAGCACGCTTACCGGAGGAGCAGATCTACGGAAACAGATCTCCATTCAGTGGTTACTGTCATTAAGCAGGGACTTGATCGTTGACTGTTTACCTTGGGAGCCTTTCTGGACATCAAGGGGGCTTTTGAGAGGGCCACCCCCGAGTCGCTTTATGAGGCATCTCGTTGACATGGTGTTGACCGCGGGAGGCCGAACCTCTCTCAATGTGCTGGTGGAGAGAGGCTGTGCCCAAGGAGGCGTGCTTTCTCCAGCACTCTGGTGTATGTTGGTTGACTAACTAATCACGGTGCTGAAAAACGTGGGACTCTCTCATGTGAATCTAATGCTGATGACATCCCTGCCTGTGCCTTCGTGCAACGAGGCCTTAATATTGTAGTGGACTGGTGCAGCCGTCAGGATATGACAGTAAACCCAACAAAGACTACCTTGGTGCACTTCTCAACAAGACATAATCCTGGGTAGTTTGCTCTTGCTTTTTACACACTCTCAAACTCTCTCCTCATGCCAAGCACCTTGGAGTCTTCCTCGACTCGAAGCTTACATGGAGACTGTACGTACAGGAATAAGTTAATGCGGCTACGAGGGTCTCCGCTCAATGCAGGAGAACCTTCGGCTGCGCATGGGGCATGATACCGAGGGTTTTGCATTGGATGTACACCTTGATCAATAGATCCATGCTTACATATGCTTCCTGTATATGATGGCCCAGGGACCGTTGTGGGGACTACAATTCGGAAGCTGGCGGGCTTGTAAAGGCTTGCCTGCTTTGGAATTACGGGCTCTATGCGATCTGCGGCTACTGCTACTCTTGAAGTCCTAATTAATCTGACACCCCTGGATCTTGTCCTATAGGCGGATGAGACAAGGGCTGTGGCTCATTGGGGTGTTGGTGGGACAGATGGACTTCTCATTGCTCTCTAATGCATGGACTGAACTTGAACCCTCTGGCCAGTATGCTACGTGATCCAATGTACCTGAGCTTCCTTTCGGGCGTCGTTTCTTTGTGAGCATTCCTGTAAGGGAACCATGGACTGAAGGAAGTGCCTTATCGAGCCTTCCCCGGTCCGCTCTAAAAATTTTCGCCGACGGCTCTCTCACTAATGAGGGAGCTGGGACGGGTGTCTACTCTCCTGACTCTGATATTGGGATGGATTTCTCACTTGGTAGACACACCACTGTGTTCCAGGGTGAAGTGTTCGGCATATCAATGGCAGTGATGATAGCCGTTGATATGTAAATTAAGCGGAAGGACATTGATATCCTTTCGGATATTCAGGCAGCCTTGATGGTTCTGAGTGGCCCTTAGATAGCATCTAAGTTACTAGGGGATGGCAGGTCGTCTGTGGATAAGTTGTGTACCCACAACAATGTCTCCCTTCTGTGGGTTCCTGGTAACATGGGGATCATGAGGAATGAAAGGGCTGACCTTTTAGCTAGGACTGACTCTGATTTAACGTTCCTCGGAACGGAACCCGCCGTAGGCGTTGCCACTTAAAGTATCGGGTCTCTCAGTAAAGCGAATGTTCATAGAAAGCATCAGCAGAGATGGGCAAACCTGAGTACTTGCAGGTGAACAAAACTGTTTCTTGATGGGCCCAATGGGAATATCTCGAATTTTCTCATCGGACTCGGAACGAAACAATGTAGAACTGCGGTTGGGGTCATCACTGGCCACAGATAACTTCACGCTTGTCTAACAAGGGCGGGAGGAGCCCGAGACAACCGAACACTTTTTGTGTGCATGTCCGGCCTTCGCCTGGGGCAGGCTGGATACTCTAGGGGCTGCCCTTCTATCTGTGGATGAGCTGAATAACCTGCCTCACCAAGACCTGATGCGCTAATTAATGTACATAATTTTTTTGCTAATTTACGTAATTTTTTTTTTGCTAATTCATATTTTTTTTTTTTTGCTAATTTACATATTTTTTTTTTGCTGATTTATATTTTTTTTTTGCAAATTTATATAGGACAGAAAGGTTTTGGTAAATGGGCCTCTGGCAGGACAGCACAATCGACCGATATGGCCTCCGTGCTCGGGATAGGATCTCCTGTTCCCCTGCATTTATAAAAAAAAAACCTCAGAACGACACCGATTTTGGTCATGTGACGACACTGGACTGTTCCTGACCTACCATAAAGCTGGATCATGCTTGTTTTTACCATATGGGGAGCAATATGCGCAATGTGCTTAGTTTTTGACCCAGAAATTAGGCTTACTATGCACAGTATGTATGAAGTTTGACCCACATGTTGGCTCTACATGATTTTCTTGGTTATTGGTCATGCTAGCCTACGTTTAATTTTCTTATGCGTAAGGAAAATCTTCAATTTCCTTTGAATAAGCGAAATAGACTACTTGCAGAAAAAAAAAATCGAAAACTAAAGCTTATTTAATTGGTTTGTGGCGAACTCTATTGACAAGTAACTCAAGTAAGTTTCATGTAAATTCACAGGAAAAAAGTTGTATTGCCTTCCAGTAGCATGATCATGACGATAGTAATTTAAAAGATCGCGATATATGATGACGAATTCTAATTTAACGATAATGCACTGAGAGAAATTTCTACTGAGAAAAAGCTTGGTACCATATGTCACGGAAAGTTAGGCGCGATTTTTAGCATAGAAGAATTTACTGCATGTAAGAAAACAAATTGCTTCGTCTTATTCAAATTGAATATAGAAAAATTAGATTAATAGTAGTAAATTTATCTTCCAAACTTCTTCTTAAAAACTGCAATCTCAATATACGCTTTATTTATTTTCGGTAGACCTCATTCGAAAATATTATAGAATGTCGAAATTTCAAAAGATATACTTAACCAAACTTACCTCATGAAAAAAAGACGTAAGTGAGTGCATGGGGTCACACTTCACTACAGTACAAAAGTATGCGTACGTTGCGGTGGCTCTAGTACGACGATTTTCAAAATAATGTTCTAAGATGAAAAGCTGCTGGAAGACAAGGGGCGAGATAGAAAGTGTTATACATTTTTGTCGCGCCTACTTAAGGGTTAAATGTTCCAAATTGGATAATTTTTAGTAGGGATAGATTATGTTGACTTCACGTAAAATATTCTTCTTTGTAGCAAGACAGTTTCGTTGTATAAGCGGAAATTGTCTTATAATAAGAAGAACTTTTCTCAATATACATGTATATGGTTTTGTTGCCGTTAGAAGAACTTTTCTTCTTTCTGTAAAAGTTTTCCCACTCCAGTAGGAATCGTACTGCTAGTAGATAAAAAAAAATCACATGCATTTTACATTTGATCGAAATGAAATCCAGGCAATTGAATAGGCGATATTCAGTAAAGAATCACCCCTTCATCGAAATCGAACAGTAGTAATCAATAAAATAGTTTGCTTGATGTAAGGAAACTTGGCGTTAATACTGATTAACGTTTTAGAAACTTTTACACATTTTTGAAGAACAATACTTGGTTGAGGAGTATTCTTTTCCAATTTTGTGTCAGGCTGGTCCCTACTAGGCCCCCCCACAACAAACTCCTAGCTACGCCAATGATTTTATGAGAAAGTTTGGTTTTAAAGTAACTTTCTATTTCATAGTTTTTTTTTTTTTAATTTTCCTGACAGTTTGTATGTTTTTAATAGATACAATATTATAAAACTCCACTTCACATCAACGCCGATCCTTTTTCACACAGTTTGAACGTTTGCGTCAGGTGTAAATGCAAAATTTATTTAAGCCTACAAATTATGTGTTGTATGAAAATTGTTTGGTGATGATCTGGTATTACCCTTATATGTGAATATGGATCGATATTTCTCCTCTAAAGCAAAACTAAATAAATATGGAGAGCAGGACGAGTTAAGTGCCTAGCTGATAGAGCATTGAAGCAAATATCGGGTGTGTGTCTTGCTGACAATGTACAGTCGATTCTTAAACTTTGGGTCTCTGCCAGGATAGGCCAAATCTCACACTTCCTTAATATTTCATCGGCAATTAAAAGACTATAGTCAGATGTCTCTCCTTTTAGGACGACTGAGTTGTACATAAATAAATGAAAAGCTTCCAAATCTGAGTTTCTTCAGTTCTGATTGGGATTTCCTGATTTGCTCTCTCTCTCTCTCTATTTATTCATCAAAAGCAGGGGCTGGATTCCGCAACTATGAGTTTTCGCGTGTACATAAAATTTTGTGTACACGGCTTTGTTTCGATTCCGCAAAAGTGGAAATGAGTTTTTCTGTCAAAATTGTGCACACTTTAATTAATATTTTCTCATGGCCATTTTGGTCATGAATTTTGAATAGGTACCTATGAGTTTTTGTCAAACGGTATTTTCAAAACTATTTGTTATGTAATTTATTTTACCATTCTATAAGCCGTAGTCGCATTAATACTATTGAATTCATGTAACTCATTTCTTATAACTAAACTTGACTTCTTCAAACAGACTATTTTCTCACTCAAACAACATTTAGCACAGAACAATTTTCATTCAGCACTTAAGTGTACATAGATCCTTACGGAATCGCTTGAAATGTAAAAGTGTACACTTGCGCTCACGTGTGTTTTTCAAGTCGTGTACACTTGCAATTTCTTCCCAGTTGCGGAATCCAGCCCCAGGTATTAGGAAACAGAAAGTGAAATGCAAGGTATGGGAGTGGTATCTTATCGGTTACAATGTTTCTTTTCACGATTCCTACATATATAGATAGTTTTGTTTATATATGTTCAAACTTGTTTAAGCTGCATTCACAAGGCGAACCAGCAAATGTCGTTGTTTTAAGAATAATTATTTTATTAGCCTCATTCCTCAAGGAAATTATTGTTAAAATCCTCCGCTTTAAGATAAGTACTTAAAAATCCCGACACTGTTAGTCACTGTCGAGGCATGTATTTTCATTTAGGTAATAGTACTTGCCAAGGAATATTATCCGATATTTTATAACCCTAATGACCGGTTTCACAGTCGAGTTCAAACCAAGGTTTAGTTTAAACCATTCTTCAAGTTTAAACGTATTTTAAGCCAAATCGGGTTTCACAGTGCATTCTTTTAGTAACGTTGGTAGTACTGATTAAATTGTGAACTAAATTAGTTATCGCAATCATTGTGAAGCAATTTTTATATCAATCAATCTATCAATCGGAAAAAGTAAATATCAGAAAGAAAAAATTAAAAATATGTAGTTATATTTGCGAATTTTAAATATGCCAACATTCAAAAAAGATGCTGATTTCAGCATAGTTGAAGTTGATCTATTGCCTTCCCTAGTGCATAAAAAAAGATATATAATAGACCACAAGAAAACGGGCAAGAATAGATTCGAAGACAAAGTGACAGAATTCTTCACGGAACCTAGCATAAAAATCAACGTCGTCCCACTCATTAAAATGATTTGACCGATTTCTATTTACTCTCAGTCGTCGACAGAGCTAGTTGTAAATTTAACTCAAAAAAATCTTCTCCATCACACTTTTCAAATACTTTTATCTTGAGTTTAAACCGAGGGATAGCATGGTTTAAACTCTAGTTTAAACCGGGGTTTAAACCAAACTGTGAAACTCATTCGCCGAGTTTAAACTAAATATTTGGTTTAAACTCAGACTGCAAAACTGGTCATTAGTCCAGTAAGATATACGTATGTATATTATGGATATGTATTTTTAGAAAAAGTTGAAGGTTAAGATTTGTAAAGAAGAGGACTAGTAAAAGTGTGATTTTGTCTGGCTGTGCAACGAGCAACAAGGAATAAAGCGTTCCTAAATTTTAAAATTGATTTTTGTGTTTATATTTTATAGTTGTATATTACACTTGCTCATAGTAAAAAAATCGTAGTACATCACACAAGTATGTAAGTCTTTATGGTCCACTGGGAAATTCTCTAAAATTTTATTGAAGAAAAATACAATAAAAAATTAACTTAAAATATTTTCTTTCAATTGATTAAAAATCAAAAGAATGAATAAAATCCTTTTACATATAAAAAACATATTTCTCAATGCATTAATGCTTTCATGATTTCTACTTCATAAAAGAATGAGGTAAATGGCAAAAATATTGGATTGCTGGCAGGGGCGGATCCAGCAAGGGGCCGCGGAGGGCGCGCGTCTCCCTGAAGACCACTGAAAAAACTTGCAGTAGATCTTCTGAATTTTTCCTTCCAAAATGATTCACTGAGCAGTAAATCTATTCTACTGCACCTTTTGTAAAAAACGTAACAATGTCTGGAAGCGTTCAATTTAATACATGTAAGAACGCAAGCCCTAGCTAGCACTTTGGCCTTCGCTCCAATTTAGGTCGTGGTTGGTGACGCCTATAGAGAAAACAGGAAGCACGGATACCTGTACCTGAGCGTCGCCTTGCTCGTGGTGTTTGAAGCAGGACAGAGCCTATTCATGTAAACAAGATGAAAGTTTCGTTTTAATTGAAAACAGCTGCCAAAGGGTCTTTGATAAGCCTTCGATGTAAAGACACGGCTTCTTAGAATATTATCGACGTGGCATCGCAAAGCAAACATTTAAAGAAACAATTATAATTCGTAATTGGAGAAATTCAGCGAAACCACACAACGGCGAGCAATTCATTGTGCATAGTTTTAGTGAGTGTTATTACATTTAAAGCAAGAGATTAATTTTTAAATAATTTTTTTTCTTATTTCGTAAAATTCAATAGTTGTTATAGAATACTTAGCCCAAACGATAAAAATAAAATAAATCTGCATATTGGGAAGATTTCAATCAGTATCCTAGAGAATTTGATTGGTCGGTCTGTTCTGCTTCAACGGATGTTGATGAAGGCACATTTGACTTTGGTACAATTCTGAGTCATGGCATGCGTGAATAAATTCAGTATTTATACAGCAGATCTTAACAACAGCTAAATGACTCTTAGTTCAACGATAAGTGCAACCAAGGAATAAAAGCGAAATAGTCTGTTTTTCGGACCTATTAATTGCACACATGTCCAAAACTGAAACAATATCCAAAGCGAAAAATTTCTTTTTGACGAGGTTGTTAGAATCTTGGCAATCGCAAGAGCAGCAAAGGGTATGGTACCTGGTCAAAACCATCAGGAGCAACTTCAGCAATGAAGTGATTTTTGATGCCTTGAATAAAACTAATATTTTGACTTTTAGATTCACTTTAAATTCTCCTTTTTCACCCACTTCTCGTCTCCCTTGTAGATGTGTACAAAAGCCAATGCACATCTATTCGAGAGAATTGCTCAAGGTCCTTAAGGAGATCAACGTCTTCATAGCTGCAGCTCCTGATAGTTTCAAGTCCCTGTTGAATAAAAGATGTGCCTCATTCGTGGCTAAAGCTCTGCGAAAATAATTGTACTCGTCTTATTCGCTTGGAAACTAGCTCTCGTTCAGCCTATTCCCACGAAAAGAAAGGGTAGCGATCCCGTTTTTGAATAAATCATTAGCTGCAAATTAATGAAGTATCTAGAAACTAATCAAACCCTCAACATTTGTCTTATGGAACGTTGAAACCGTAGTCCTTACAGCTTTGGTGAGTCCAAAATCGTTGCTCTAGATATTTCAAAGGCCTTTGATAGTCCTCTTTTATTATGGATGTCGCTTGATACGGATTATATTAGGTGACGTTACCTCTGAGTCTTTAGCCAATAAATATCGGGGTGCCTCAGGCCTCTGTTATCTCTCCATATCTTTTCTCAATTTTCAGTAATGATCTGCTTTCCCTTACTTTCAATCCCATCGATTATTTTGCCGGTACCCTTAATTTCGCTTACTCCTTTGACACTCTTACGGACTACACAGGAAATGCCTGTCAAACCAGATTGCATGATTAGATCAGTGTATAACCACCTTAATAATATCCTCGCTTGGAGCAAGCCAAATCGTATCGAACTCAATACATCTCAGTTCCAAAGCTGTCCCATCTCTTTAAAACAAGATCGTAATTTTTCCACTCCCGTTTCTTTTGATGGGGCACTACTTGACGATACACCGTCAATACGCATTCTTGACATTAATATTTGCAGTTAGTAAAGCTGAACAGATCATATCTTCTCTGTTGCCAAATATGCATCGAAATGTCTAGGATTTCTGACGAGGTGTAAGAAATATTACAGCCCATAAATTTTACCGCTCCTCTACAAGTCCTACATCAGACCTAGCATGGAATACAATTTTCATTTGTAGGCCGCTGCTGCTCGCGGAGCTGTAGCTTTATTGGATATTGTCCAAAACAGTGCCTTCAGCTCATTGGCGATGTGGAAAATACTTGTCATATGGACTCACTCGAGCACCGCCGCAATGTTGGCTGCTTTTCGCTCCTACATTACTACATGCAAGTGAAGTAAATAAATATCTTACGTGGTCAATGTTCTGAAGAAATGCTTAGTCTGATCCCTGATTTCTGCATATAATACTCGCACAGCAAGCCGCGCACATATTTTTATCCTTAAAAATACAATACTTTCGGTCGTAGAGTACAACTCTGTGATGATTTTTTATCCCGAACTGTGCGAACGTCTACCATCTTCTGTCTTTCCTCCGGCATGCAATTTTCGAAAGTTTAAGAGTGACATACATCAGCATCTTCGCCACCCTCCTCACGTTCCCTAACTCCTTTCTTTATCACCTTCTTGCCAGGCTGTGCTTTGCATCATAGTTCATAGGATATCTCCTGAGCTTGGCTTAATAATAATGAAAACAAAAGAAGTCACACTTTCCTACCGAAGTTATATATGTACAACTTATGTATTGCATCTGTTCTGTGACTGCTATTTTAAATAAATGTAAATTTTTAATTCCTGTATTTTACAAAGATACAATTTATGATGATTCGTGAATTTGAATAAAATTAATTTCCCTAGTTTTACTATTTAAAATTGATGCTTGGGAAGTTTTACACTTCCATCATTTACAGACCAAAACAAAATGAAAAATCCAACATCTCCTTTGACTTTCACCGTGGCGGAGAACGTTTGTAGAGCATACCTACATACCAAAATAATACAGGCATGTGTACGTACCTAAACAACAAATAATAATAAAAAATAAAAAGAAACGAAACAAACGTAACAAGCAAAAGTAAATAACAACAAAAAAAAAAACGATCGGAATAGCCATGCGCCATTCTACGATCCATTCATGAATTTACGCTAAGTGAAAGAAAGTTGTAAAAATGCAATATGATCACCACTGGTCACCGTTGCACCGTGATGATGCATAGAATGCATTACTCAGTGAACTTAAAAAAGTAATTGCTCAATGACGCAATCGATAACTGTGTCATATCTACTTAGCATTTGTTCAATAAGAAAAAGATTGCAAAGTAAGCATCTAAGAAATGCTATGCTTGTTCATGTAGGGGTTAATGTATATACATTTATCAATAATATATATTTTTGATCGATATTGCTAATATGAGCAAGGTAAGCAATTTTGTAATACTCTTTGTAATATAGAATAGTTCACATGAGAAACAATATATTGTATTAAGATTTTAGCGATGTAAGCAATTTTCAAAAGTATAATTTAGTGCGATATGAAATAAACATTCAGAGTTTTACCTGCAACTCTCGGTGTATAATTCAATTGCCAGATATTGAGCTCTTTAGCTCCAACATGGCTGATTTCAAAGGTAATGAGCTCTTCAGCTCTCATTGAAGATATTCCCATTCAAACACCAGATATTGAGCCTTTAGCTCTAACTTGGTGCACTTTTTAGAGATTGAGCTCTTTAGCTCTAATATTAAAAGTCATTTAATTCACCTTTTGATTATCAGATCGAATTGAAGAAGGCAAGCGAAATCTAGGAAAGGAATCAACTTATTTATACGTTGGGCAACTTTCTTCGTTGCAAGTAGTAGCCACTTGCTAATCTGTTCCACTCGTATCTTTTAAATGAAATTTTGTGGTGCATTTGACTTTTGTGATTTGTGACGAGTGTCTTCAAACTTTTTATCAGTTTTCAGCATATACGTTTTTTAAAGCATAGAGTTGCCCCCCCCCCCCCCCCCCCCAAGAATCTTGGATCCGATACTGCTTGATGGTTTTACCAAAATATCTTTTCCTCAATGAGTTTTAAAATTTTTTGAATTATTATATACTGATTCCCATGAAAGCTTAAAGAACAAAACACCCCATCCGAATGAAACGTAAAAATTGTAAAAAGTGTGCTTTGCTTTTAAAGGTTTCCATAATAACGTAAATATATATTTATCGCACTCAAAGGGCATAAGAAAAAAGCTCTTTGATAATATTACAATAGCAGCAGTAAAAGCCCTTCCCTTTATTACTCTTTTGTTTACGGGTGGCAGTAGAATTATAAAATCCCGCAAATTTTTATATTAACGTGTTTTACACCCTCTAGAATTGCTAATGAAATGGCTTTTTTAAGTACATTGGAATGAGTTTTTTTCTTCTTGTTTTTGCGAGAGAAAATGAAATTTTAAAGGCTTCTTTGTATGTTTAAAAATATTCGAAAGTTTTTAATATATACGGTTCCAACAGCGAAAGATCATATAACGGAAAGTAATAATTTCAGCATAAGTACGTACAAATTTAGTACTATTTGCGTAAACAAATAATTCGCGAGTTATTCTAGATTATAAAGACAACATTGTTGTAAATAATAGAAAGCGGAGGACAAAAATGGCAGCTCTGAGTCGCAATTCAGTTTTTTTTAATCTTGTCAGAAATAGTTCCACAGAAAAGCAATCTGTTTGCCCGATGAGACATGTGAGGGTGTATTGAATTAATAATAGCAAAAAGAAACTTAAGAATATTATTCTTAGGATCTTGTATTCGTACTCCCAATCGACAGCTGGCAAACTGAAATCACCATAAATGTACGAAGATGAACGTATAGTAATATAAACTCTAAAACGCTCTTGATATGGAGACCAAGGAAAAGGATATTACTATCTTTTTGCAGAGTCATGCACCCTTCATGGCTCTGAGTGGCTTTCGGATATCTAAGTTACTGGGGGACTGCTCATGGGGAATGTGAGTGACCTTCTACTTGGGTCTACCTTTGATTCTCCTTTCCTTGCATCGGAACCACCTGTAGACGTTTCCACTTCGGTTATCGGGTCTCTCATCAAAGCAAATGTTCATAATTTTTTCACCATTTTATCCTGCTGGCAAATATTGATTCCTGGCGCATTCCTAAAGGCAAAATTGAAGTCTATTGCATTTCCCCCATAAAAAAGACAAATATTTAATAGTATTTCTAATTTCAAGTGAAATTACTGAATTACGTCCCTTTTACATCTTTTATTTCTGAATTATCAATTTGGACTTTCTCGAATTTTTATTTTTTATTTTGTATTTCCTATTTGTGAAAGAACTACACTTTAATTTTAAATAATTGAATCCCTTTTCTACGGTAGTCGAGTCTAATGGCGGGAAAAATTGTAGCAACCTATTACTATAGAACTGATACAGCCCTCTCCTAATCTGCACTCGTTCCAAATTTTTCAGAATAGTTGTGACTGTACAAATACCAAATATTCTCATATTGCCCCTTGCAGTTTATAAATTCCAAATAAATTTTCGACTGATACAGCCTATATATAGTATGCACACAGATACATTCCACGCGGGTATATTTAACTTCATGTAACAAGAAGTCAACAGTAAAATATGGGTATTATAGGATAGAGTGGCTTGGATAGTGACTAAAATCTATGGTACGTATTAGGAGCCCCAGATATAGCATTTCCACGAATAAATAACAAAAGTTTTTGACTATTACACCCTACACAGTGACAGTATATGACACACTTCTTTGGTTTTAATATACAGGGTGATTCAGATCAAGATACCTTCCGGTATACCACGTGATTCCTTGAGGTAAGATGATCAAAAAATTGTTGCACATACCCCCCCCCCCCCCCCCCCCTAGAAACCTTCCTTTAGGAGTTATGGCCAGTTGAAGATTTCGCCAATATTCGTGAGAATAAATGAGTATAAGTTTTGAATAACCCTATAGATTTTGGTTATTGTTAGCTTATTATATAGCCAAGAATAGTAGCTGCTGAAAAGTGTATTACTCTGTATTTTTTAATTAAGCATCTTTAAATTATTCTCAAATATTTCCAAAACATTGATTTTTTTACACACAAATTTCATAAATACCGTTATTTACTTCAAAAACTTTTGTGTGTAAAAAAATTAAAATTTTGGAGAATAATTTAAAGAATCTTAATTAACAAATACAGAGTAATACATTTTTCGACAGCTACCATTCTTGGCTATTTAATAAGCCAACAATAACCAAATTTATAGGCTGGTTCAAAACTTATACTCATTTATTCTCACGAATTTTGGCGAAATCTTCAACTGGCCACAACTCCTAAAGGAAGGTTTCTAAGGGAGGGGTATGTGGAACAATTTTTTGATCATCCTACCGCAAGGAATCGCATGGTATACCGGAAGGTATCTTGATCTGAATCACCCTATAGATATACATAAAACAAAAACCGAACTATGTAGACAAATAGTAATAGGAGAATTTTAAGAGCTGTCATTTTTAACGATTCTAAATTAAATCATAAATACAAAAGAAAAAACAACCGCCTTATCCGGGATGTGAAACCAGGTTACAGGTTAATGCCTGCTGGAAGTAACTGTGGCTCTATAAGTTAGATAAAATTAAGAAATGCAAGAGGAAAAATTACCTGTCTCGTTAGCTCACTGATAAGAGCAGTCGCACGGAAAGCGGAAGGTCCCAGTTTCAAATCTGGGACGAGGCGGTTGTTTTATCCTGTTGTATTTATGATTTTATTTAGAATTGTTAAAAGAAAAGCTCCTAAATTCTTCTCTTCTCCATCTATGACCGATTCTAAAAATTATGAGTTCAATTCCCACATGGGAAATATAAATAAATATGTTTGATTTCCACTTCCCTTAGATACAATATATGCAATACAATTGATTTAAGCTGCACTAAATTCTACTTATGTATGTATAACATATATTTTAATTGTAATTGACCCTGTCGTGTATCCGTATAGCCAGCAGTTATTGAAATTCCTTTTAAATGAATTATGTATTCTGGAAATTCTAGGAAAACTTAAAAAAAAAAATGTGTTTTATTTAGGTGCACGTATGCTCCTGTAATTTATATTTTACTTTTTCTTGCAGGTGTCTGTCGTAAAAAACTAAGAACTACATTTTCGGTCGTCAATGTTGCCATTCAAATTTAATATATTTTGGGCGCTGATTCTTAAATTTATCGTTTTGGGCAAAAAAACGGGCATTCAAAACTTGCATTAGTTTTATTCAAGCAGCAGTACGGGCAGCAATTTTCTTTGTGATAGCTTTCATATGCTTCCTAAGTTTCCACTAACTTTATCGCAGGATTTCTCTAAATTGGAGACAGATTTGATGGACGGAATTAGGAAATAACAATTGGTAAGGTCAAATAAAAATTTCAAAATTATGAAATACACTTTAATTCACATTTAAAGGTGGAAAAACTGCTGCAAATCAGGGACAAGTGGGCCGGATGCTCCGTTAGGAAATGCATGAAGCAGCTAGCAACTGACGAGGTACTAGAGGAATTCTCGTGTATGTGACTCCAACAGAAGTTGAAGTTCGCAGACTATATAAACAATTTGGATGCGATTTATGAAGCTACTCAGACGGACATCCACATTAAACCGTGAAGGAATAAGCTAATAATACAATATATTATAATATACATATTTTCAAATTTATGCACCTACATATGTATCTATAGGAATCCAATGAAAAATTTGTACATCAATATTATGCTATTTGCACCACTATTTTAGGGTACTTTGAATTACAATGATAAAACTCACGAACATGATATGTTGCGAAAGGTTTGGGGTAAATGGAATTTTCACTTTGTGTTGAAAAAGCATTTCGTTTTTGTCAAAATTTCTCGCCACATATTCAGTCGATTAGTTTTACTTAACGCTGTGTCCTGGAAACTCATATTTGTAGTTGGTACATCGAAAGACGGTAACGCTGAATGAAAAACTCACTTTTCCAAGCACTGCACCAACGAATATTTACAATCAAACTTATAATAAAAAGGCGGAAAAATTCTTATCCTTTAATTTTTCGCAAGAAATTATTGATTTCTTACATGTTTCTCGAGAGTTTTTCATTTCAATTATTTTTGTGAACAAAAATTCAACGAAAATATTGAAAAATGCTTTTCTCGATAAACAACGTAAAAAATTAATAATTTTTTTTTTTTTTTTAGTTTAAGTTCTATTGGAAATATTCGTCATTCCAGGGTGGAAAAGTGAGTTTTTTTTTTAAACTAGACGTCATTTTGTATTAATAATTGGTGGCTAATATGACGACTTTATTTCCGTCTGAAGACGTGTTTCAGGTGGTACATTGTCGACAGGTCGACGTCAGAAAGATGTTCGATTTAACCAAATTTTGATTTTGACCACTTTTCAAATTCACCACAAAGGACGGTACTATGGACCAGCCATTGTTTGTTGGGGTTCAAGGCAGATTACATAACTACATATAATCCAAAGAAACTATCGATTGCAACAAAAACATGTTAGATGAAGCATTAATAAATATTTTCATAAAAGACTTTCAGGCGTTTACTATTGTTGAAGACACAGGATTTAAGAAATTTGCACATGTTTTAAACCGAGCTTATTTATCACCAACCCGAAAACAATATCTAATGTCTTATATCCTGTCGCTTATGAATGGTGTTTATGTAATGCAAAAGATACAGCAAAACATACAGTTAAAGGTTGTCTTAGAACTGATTGCTTAGACTTCTCGAAATTGTGAAAGCTCTATGTGTGTTAGTTACTGCTCTTTATATTAATGAAGAATTCGAATTAAAAACTTATAAAGGTTAAAAATTTAGTTTCCTACCTCAAGAATAGTTCTAATGCGACTGCAATATTAATTACATATAAAAAAAAAACAGAAAAGTCTGAATCGAGAATTCAAGAAAACTTATACAAGACCTACGTACATAATGGTTTTCGATATTTTACATGATAGTAAGATTTAAGGAATCATGATAAACCCTAAAGCCAACAATAGCTTTATTAATCTCGTATTTACGAGAAAAGGAGCTTGTAAAGTGTTGAAACCTTTACATGAAGAAACAATTGTGGTACTTGCCTTAATTTTTAATATTAACTTGAATCAAGACCAATTCAACCGCACGCCCGTTGACCAATTACCGCCTGTTCTGCTCTATTCGACCACGAGGAACGAACTAACTTGTGTACCTTCCCTGGATTTCTCTGTTTCATACCTCATGTTGGTTTCTATATCTTAAGTCTAGAATTGTCAACCCTGCATCTGTATTTCGATGCATGCACTACACGTGCTTAAGATCAGCCTAATTACCTAAATCTTAACTGGAGCCGGCGTTTATTACCTCCTAACAGATATTTCTAGCTAATGGCCTGCGAAACCTTAGTTCTGTTAACTTAGCTACTTTCATCTTTGCTAGTCCTGTCAGTCTATTGCCCGCACGGTTGAGAAGATCATATATCATCAAATTTTCGTCGCCTTTAATCACGTACTTTCTTAGGAATCGTCGCCAGATGGGATTTGTTTGAGGACAACTCTTACACAAGGTATGTTATCGGCAAAAAATTTTTGAAAGCATCGATTGTAATTATTCTTTCAAAAGGACTTTTAGACGTCTGGTAAAAGCTACTACGACAAATATGGACGTACGAAGTTCATAATTTGGTAACAGAGCTAAATAAAGACCGATTGGAAAATCAACACGAATCAACAGTTGATCAAGAAAGTGTTTTCACTGATCTAAAACGGAATTAAAACCTTTCAGTGTGAAATACTTTTGATAAAAAATTAGTTTTCCGAATCAATTATTGAAATTTAAAGATATTTAGAAGACGATATAATCCCACGAAATGAAGATCCACTCAATTGGTGGAATTGTCACAAATACAATTATCCCAATTTAAGTGAGTTAGCTAAAGAAAAATTTGAACTTTACCTACTTCAATTTCTTGTGGACGCATATTTTCGACGACTGTAAATATCCCAAATGAGCAAAGAGCAAGATTAAGTAACAATTAATGTTACTAAACGTAAATCAAATTCATTATTTCTCCAATGAATAAAATCATAAATTAGAGAGTTGGTGTATTTGTTTTTAATACTTTTATCTACCTTTTGTGGGTACTAATGTAAAACTAATTTTCATTTATTATTTCGTACCAATTTTGTGACTTGAAACAAATTGGAACTGTTCCATAAAAATGACCCAATTACCCATCCTTCGACTCAATCCTAGTTTAAAATAAAGAAAAAACATGTAAGTCAAATTTCGTTTCTGAATTATTTTTTTTAGGTAATGATTTTTTGACCGCGTATATAAAAATAAAGATAAGATTATTTTGTGAACTGACGACTGTCGGTTGCATAAACGTCCACCTAGTTGTCTATCTAACAGTAGACTAAATATCCGTCAGTCGTATGTACGATGTCTTTGCTACAAAATTGTCTACCAACTTAACTTCAGCTTAAACTAAAAAGTCACTTTTAAGTTTGGTATTGAAATCACCACAGCTCTACCTACACATTAATTTCAATATTCCACAACTTAATTAATGCAAGATGAATAAGTAAAAAAAAAAAAACTTTTTGTACCATTAAAAATGTTCATCTATCCCAAAAAACGTTCAAGTGCCTAATTAAATTACTTCGTAAAAGGAAAAGTTTGAAAATTGAAAGTGGGGTTGACCTCAGCAGTGGCAGTTCTACATTAATTACTGCCGTCCCGTAATTTGCAAAGAGCTCTTCTTTGTTACTTCTGACAAAGCAGACATGATAAATTCGTTTGTTTTGAAAATGTCTAAAAGTAAAACGTTCCTCAACATTTCCTATTTTTTATTAAAAAGAACAAAATTGCGGTCATTATCCGTCAGTCCTGATTGTCCTGAGTTGTCTAGCATTTTTTAATTAGGAAAAGAATTGAAAGTTGTAAATGAATGGTCTCTTTTTTGTATCCGGACAGAGTGAATAGATACTACACTTTTTCCGTGGGCTAGACCGAATTATACATATTAAATTGTTGGTAAAATGGTATACCAGTAATATTTTAAGTTGCTCTTGTCGCAATTTGGCTTTCTAATTTATAGTTTAGTGTTTAGTTCGGCTGCACCATGTCTATCCACCATTTGTAAAGTTGTGGAAAAAGTCAATATTATTACTACCAGAGGAGATTGTTGATAATTTCTTTTTGGATATAGTTAATATGTAACAAATTCATTTAAAATAAAAATTCTTTCGATAAAATTTTACACCAACTTTTATGAAGTCTGCCTCCCTCTGGGAAGTTATCGGATCCTATTGTTAGGGTTTCAACAAATTGCGGAAAATTAAAATATCGATCCAATTAAACACATATTACATCTTTAACATTTAAATAAATGTGAATAACAATTTCTGTGCTGTGCACGGGACCCCTAACTAACCAACTTCCCAGCAAACATTACGATTGATATACAAATCGCTTTCTAATGATTTCTTATTGCCACAAGGAGCATTTTTATTACCGGCAATAATGCATTTTTGTCGCTTGCATTTAACTTGATTCATGTAAGTAATTCATTAGTTGATCGCCATGGCGATAAATGTTCTTATCCTCTTGCTTTTACTTTCTATCGCAGGCGAATTGCCATTTTATCACATACAAGCTATTTTTTGGTGCGGGATTTATATGCATTTTTATCGCCTACGCTTAACTTGACAGGGGTAAATGGTGCATCGCATATGAATGATATAAGTAATTCATTTGATGATCGCCATGGCGATAAATATGCTTATCTTCTTGCGTTTGCAAAAAACTTTAAGTACCAAAATCGCAGATTTGGTTGCTTTTGGAGATTTTTGTATGGCAACCCCACGAAAAAGTTACCCGATTTGTCACAGATGGATGGACATGCAAAAATCAAAATTACTTTTAATATGTGTCGAACCCATTTTGCTCATCATTATTTCAAGGTGTTACAAACGGAATGAGCAACTTAGTACACCCTATAGATTATCTGTAGCCGTTAAAGAGTTATTAGCTCATTCAGGTCATACCGAAATTAGACGACAATGTTTTTAATTACAATTTTCAGTCACTAAGGAACTAATAACTAATTAACGACTACAAATAGCACATAGTGTGTGACAGGTTAAATTAAAGAGGAAAATGTAAAATTTACAGTTATTATAAAAAAAAGTTTCGTTAACCACCTTTTTGTATAAAAAAAAGATGTCAACGTAAAACAAAAATTGTACGAAACTCTAGACCACAAGACGTCCTGAGAGGAGACGAGTGCGGGGCTGGTTGAACAGTCGTTGGAAAGACTTCGAAGCCACGAGTTGTTGACTGCGACCGTACACCATGTAGGTACTTTTTATGAACATTAATCCATCCCGAACTCCTATTAAGAGAAGTATGTTTTATGAATCTGCATTTAATTTAGAATTTCTGTTACATCAAAATTACATTGATGAAACCTGGTCGTATAGAACATGTCAATTCGCCCGAAAAAATAATGATGGTGGTAGTCGGACAGAAAGATCGCGATGTTCACAGTTCAACCCTTGTGATAGAAGATGCGTAACTGGGAGGTGCTATAATGCGTCGACACAAACATAAAAGAGGAAGTGTATACCTATAGGCCATCAATCATTATTAGACAACAGTAAACCTCTTCGAAATAACTACCAAGTTTTGATTGCTTAAATATGGCTGCATAGATATTACGAGTTAGATATTCCAAATTTATGGTTGTAAATAACCCAAGGGGGTGCATGCCGATCTGGTATTGTTTTCTTTTATTCCTAATATGTTGCCGTCGATTACAGCACAACAATCAAGCAACACAATTAAAAGGACATTCTCATTGCAGATTTCGTTTGGTTATCTCTTACGATTAGCAGAAAATTTTATAAAACAATACAGAATACCCTTCGCCCATCCGCCCACAGGTAGCACTAATTTTATCTCATCTATATTTTTCAAGAAATTTTGCATCAGTATTCTGTGCCTTTTATCCAAGGCGTTGAGGAGGTCATACATGATCAGTTCTGTACCTGGAACCGAATCAAATGTTTACCCCTTGAGAGTCAGGGTTCAAAGATAAGAGCCACCTCACACTACTGAATTTTTCAAAAGTTTTGGACAGCGTCAACCACTCCAAGCTCCTTACCGTCCTATTAGATAAGAACACGTTTTTTTTTCCTCGGCGGCACTTATCGGAAGCTTTCTAATTGGACATCTCGGCAAGTCAAAGTCCAAGATTTACTTTCGATAAGCTTGCCTCTCACATGGGGTACCTCAGGGTACAACTTTAGGATTATTATTGTTCAGTTTGTATGTACATTAATAATATTCTAAACGTAAGAAAACTCCAAGGTATACTTGTATGCAAATGTATTCCAGTTATATTTGTATAAGCCAGCTGTTCTGACAGAGGATTGTATCGAGAGAATTAACTGAAATTTAAGGAGAATCTCTGAGTGGTCTAAAAGGCACAATTTATTTTTAAATCCCAGTAAATCAAATTACATCATTTTAAATTGTGGGAGCATGGATATATAACAGTTTCCAACTGTAATTCTGAATAGTATAGCTTTACTTTATGTCCCTTTTGCTCAAAACCTAAAAATTTTATTCAATGACTTGACTTTTTGACTTTATGGAATACCACAAGCGTTGCTGTTGTCTGCTAGGATTTTGTTTCCTGCTCTTCATTCTAGGCTGGTGAAGACACTTCTCTTGCACTGTTTCACAAGTTGAAGCACTCACTTAGATTCGGCCTGTCACCGTAATTTTTCTTTAGATGATTATCTGACTGCTAGTTTTGCTTTGTTTTTTTCATAAGGTCAAGTCACCTGCAATAGGCCCCGGCTATATATTTTCCTACCTCAGCCTTTTAAATTCTGATAGGCACTTAAATACTCACTTATATACTTACATTTAATGCAACGTGTACCTTATTATCAACATCGAAATTTAGAATACTGTCACCTTGCTTATGTTGCTTGTCTTTAGAACAGTCTCTTGATGCCATTACAGCGTAAGAGCTTGGCCACTCCATTCAGCGACTCGTCATCTCGAGAATCATGCGGTCTGACATTATGCTCACAGTTCGCTTTTCTTTCAGTTTCTATTATTATTTTCATTTTCTTTTGATTGATATTCGCACTTTTATATTTACATTTATTGTACGCATTTTCTTTTCCATTACGTATGTCTTCCTATTTTGTCTGCTCTCGCACTCCCTGCGCTACACAGGATGGGGCTTGTTGACGATTCAGCATGCACAGTATGCGGAGAGAATCCGAAACGGTGGCTCATTTTCTTTATCATTGTCCGGCTATTTCAGGAAAACGTTACAGCTTCCATGGCTCACAACTCCTGAACTGCATGAAGCCGGTAAGGAGGGTTGGGGACCAATTTTGAATTTTACTAGAGCGTGCGGTTGGGACTTATGCGCGATTGCTCATAAGTCTGGATCCAGCCCGGGTCCCAAACTCATTTCAATCCTTCACTCCCTGCACCGCTGCTAGTTTTTGCTATTGCTTATTTAAAATTTTTAAGATTTTGCTAATTTTAATACGTCTTACTTAAATGTCGTTTCTCATACATTGGTATATTTATATAAATAGCGAAAATAAAGCGAAGCACAAATGAAAGAGAAACGTGCATACACTCGCTTTCAGATAAGCCTTCGTAAAAATTTTTTTTTTCCAGCGAAAACTGAGAATAAAAGGGATGTTTTCCAGTTTGTGAGGGACATTTTTTATAGCTTCAAAAATTTGTATGCCGAAAGCGTTATGTTTTCGAAGTGTCGTATGTGTATCGTTTTAAAGTGTATACACACAAATTATTACGCAAAAACGAGCTACTAACGAAGTGATCGGAACTTGAAAAGAAAACTGTGAACGTAATAATTTGAGAGTATTTTACTGAATTTAATTTTATGTAATTAATTATTTTACTTTTCCGAGTAGATATCCTAAAATAATACGTATTTGAATGAGAAATTAACTTAAATTTACTTAAATATTTGTTTTGGCTTTAAACTTCACATAATTTTTTTATAAAAACTAACAATTTTGTGAGAATGTGAACCTTTTCCGATACCGGACGTCCCCACCTAAAATATACTCTATTTATTTAATTGTAGTGTAGATGTAGTGTAGGACATAGGTAGCCCTAATCGCCGCAGTCGAGTTCGTGCCCTCTTACATCTTGCGGTTGTTATTGTCTTTATTAGTTAAGTAATCTGCTGGTAAATGATTTTAATTACGTTTTATAATCGGGAGAATATTAGTTTTTTTAATAATTTCATAATGAAATTGCAGTTATTGTCTAAGTATCACAATAAATTATCTCATTTAAAGAAATTATTTTAATTTTTCTGGGCTGCGTTTTGTTGCGTTTGTTTGCATACTCACCACAGGCCAGTCGTGTTTCCACCGTAGCACAAAAAAATGTCTGGTGAAATCCGTACGGCTGTAATTCTGCACCAAACTTATTAATATTACAGACTGCAGGGCTATAGCCAAGCAAACTGCAGTCCCCCGATTTTTAACTTGCTTATTTTGTGTTGTGTCTGCCATTAGGAGTATGGTGAAAAATGTTTTTTTGTTTTGCTGCATAGAAAAGTTTTAAATTAAATTGAAAATGGAAAATGTGAAGTGGAGTGGTGCATTGAAAAGTGTTCATAATTATAATTAAGTTGTGTAGCTATCATTTTCTACAAGTGTTGCATATGGATGCATGTGTATATATATGATTGTGTCAAGTTTAGTGCTTATCCAAATTTTTTTGTTTTTGTTTTTTAAGTTCAAAACGCCGGAGATCGCTGCAAGGAAAGTAATATAATTTCAAGTGGTGTGAGGGAAGAGTAAGTCTTTTATTATTAACAGTAAAAATAGCATCAATAGTTTACATGAAATGGCTGCTGTGTATTTTCCTAATTAGATAAAAACAAGTAAAAAAGCTAGAATTGGTCTAAGACCAATTCTTAGGATACCCTAGATGAATGCCCGTATTAAATTTCGTATGGTCACCGATCAATTCAAGTATTGATTTTGAAGTTGTTTTTCGCATATATTTCTAGAACGGTTTGTCGCACAGACAAAATGATTATAACCAATTTTATAGGATTTTGTATTCTGCAGAAGTTTTTAGTACCATAAAAATGTCTTGGACTGATCGTTTTCAAAGTATACGTAAAAAACCGAAATTTTTATATGGCAACACCAAGAAAGAGTTGCCCGATTTAGTCCATTTTTGAAATTTTATTTGCTAATGTAGTAAAAACATCATGTGCGAAATTTCAGCTCACTACGTCGACGCGTTCTCAGGCCGTGACCAAATATATAGCGGAAAACGAAATTTTTATATGGCAACCCCACGAAGGAGTTGCCCGATTTGGCTCATTTTCGAACTTAATTTTACTTTTTGTTTTTAAAGTCTGTGTACAAAATTTCAGCTCTCTAAGTGTACGCGTTCTCAAGTTATCGTGCGCACAGACGGACGGACGGACGGATGGACGGACGGACGGACGGACGGACGGACGGACGGACGGACGGACGGACGGACGGACGGACGGACGGACGGACGGACGGACGGACATGCAAAAATCGAAATAACTTTTAATATTATGAATGGGTGTCCAATCCATTTTGCTCTACCATCATTATTTCGAGGTGTTACAAACGGAATGACAAACTTAGTATACCCCTATGATTTCATCTAGGGTATAACAAACGCCATCTCAATGGTATCAACTGAGAAAATTGTAGAAAATTGTTATGGGGTAGCCATATTGAAATTTCTAATTTAAAAATATTTGACCAAGTTAAATTTTTGAACAATACCGCTGAAAATGGAAGAAAAAAATTTATAATGTATTTTAAATTATTTTTTTTCCTGAATAATCATATACTACGTTTATGCGACAGTCCCAAATCAGGACTAGAAACTGGTTTTAGGCCAAAATCTGGGCTACCCGTATAAACGGCACAAATTGAACTAGGAAATTTGCACTTGTGTGCTGTGTAAGCAAAGCATATGATATTTGGCTATTGGCGGTTTGTTTCTGTTTGCAAAAATGGAAGTAGCTCTGTTATCAAATTTAATTAATGTTATAATGGCTGAATATATGAGGTAATTAACAGAATCAAGAAGGATGTTCTTTAGAAGAATATTACACTTTAATAATTTGTAAGCTTATGTGTGAAACTAAAGATTTGTAGTGAATATTAAGATAACAAATAGTAATTATTTGAGACTTTTCTAGGCTCAAAAACTACTGAAACGCCTTTTTATACATGATTGCTCAAAATATTAATTTGGAGTACAAGAATTCGAAGAATTTGTCAGACTCAATACATCTGATCCGTTTGGAAAGACTGCTAAATTCGCAATGCCTGAACGATAGAGGCACAGATAATCTAATAAGAAGATTGGAATCAGCCGTACAAAATTTGAAATTTTACTTATTTTCTAAAGAAAAGCAAATAATGTCATATACTTTCTATACTTTCGTCTGTTGAATAAATGGGGGAAAAGAACTTAGCTATGCATTATTGTAGTGCAACTGAGACAGCTTTGGCAGGGTGCTGAAAAGAGATGTAAAATTTCTGTCAAATAAAATTATCATTTTTCCAAAAAATATCAGAGAATCCAGCATGAGTTACACCCATTTAATCTCTTCAGAGCAAAACAAATGTAAACAAAAGCACGTGCGTTCAAATAGCATAGGATTACCGCAGAAACTTTGGAACTAATTCTCTTAATATTTCAGAAAAATGCGTTTTCATTAAAGCGCGCTAACATTTCATTTACTAAAATAAATCATTTGCTATTCTGTTTCGTTGCATACATCGGCGCGTTCACATTAGGGATTGCCAATAGTTGGAAAAGTTTCGATACACCGATATTTGCAATTTTTTTTAAATATGTCGATACACCAATATATTGGTTTTCAAATATCGATATTCTTAGTATCGTCGATACGATATTTGTTATTATATGTATAAATATAGTACTATTCAATGCATTCCATGCTGTTGCATATCAAATTAAAGGTCTCGCCCAGTACTATCGAGTGTAGTACTCTTTTTCTGATTCAGAATACTTTTCCGGGGCGTTTTTGTCTTCGGAAAAACCCACTTTGATGCATTTGGGTAACATACACCCCACTTACTACATTTCGCAATTTCGCATATATTTCTTCCTTTCTTTGTTTCGCACATTCACGAGAGGAAAAAGTGGCCTCGCTGAGTACTATCAGTATCGTACTTGGGTAACGTACACCCAGTTACTACATTTCGCGAATATTTTTTCCGTTTTTTTACTTTCAGGGACATTAGT